>VZRE01008286.1:302789-338493 GCA_013396775.1 Cephalopterus ornatus
TTAAACTGCAAATGAAAACAATTAATTTGCCGCTCCACTGTTGCAAAACTACTATTCTCGTAGACAAAAATACACCCAAATTGTAATGCATCTTCTCAAAATTCCATTTCCTGCCCCCAGATTTAAAGACCTATATTTCTGTCTTGGGAACAGCAGAGGCAATCACAGTTCTGTACCTCTCTCTGTTCTTTACTGTGACTTTTAGAAAGAGCGCATCAAGGCAGGGTATTTTTTGCCCTTTTGGGTTAATTTGTTTTACCTACTTATTTCTCAGTTGAAGTCTTAATTCTGTCTGTAGGGTAGATCCTGCCAACCGTCTTCCATGGGCGCATATGATCCAAAAGGCTTTCATAGAGCTTTGCTCAGCAGAAGCAGAGTGCAGTGATATCTGTATTTCTGCTACATTTGAATCTCATGTACATAGGGAAGCTCTTACCCGGGTGTTTCTGTCAGAAGCTCTGAAGGTGGGTAGAGAGCAGACGGAGCACACCAGTAGCAGCTAATTGAAAATACGAAGCTTCACTGATATACTAGCTGTGCCCAGCATCTCTGCTACAGCAGAAGAGAGATTTTTCTTGCACATTGTAGGTCATGATCCCCTGCAATGCTCCATGTGATTTGGGAGAAACTAAATATCAAGCACTGTATGTTGTCCAAAATAGCTACATTTATGATACTGCACATGGTAAAATATAAGGTATTGTACATGAACAGACAACTGTGATTGGTGCAGAATAGGGCAGAAAATGGAGGGAAGGAACAATTGCGTTATGCAGCTTGGAACCCCAGTTTGATGCTAGACCCATCAAATGGGGCTCTCCAGTGCTTCCAGTAACATGCTCACTAATATGACTAGTATCGGCTGGTATACTTAATTTTTGCTGTTTTCTTCCTAGTATTTCTGCAGTTCTGGGTGTAGTTTCGATGTGGGTTTTGTTTGGGGAGAGAGTTCAAAATGTAAATAATGCCGCATATTTATCCTGAAGACTGCAGCTCAGCCTCTGCTTGTGGCAAGGCGTGAGAAGGATGGTGGTCACCCAGTTCACCTGTGGGAGTTTGATGTATCCTCAAATTTGCTTACAGGAAGGGTTTAATCCACTTACTGGAAGTCCAGTATGCCTGGGGAGTGGAGTTGACTTCAGTCTTCAGGGTAAAACCCAGGTGATTTTCAGATGTCCTGGACTCAGGCTTTTGAGCTCCTTGAATAAAAGGGGGAGATATTAAACTTCAGCCAGCAATGTATGAGGAGCCCATATACAGCATAGAAGTTGATGAATTTGTCCTGGTTGCAGCAGGTCGTGTTGCTGATGAGACAGATCCACTGCAGTGTTCGGCGCTGTGCGGGATGCCGATGGGCTGGTGGCTCTGTGCCCAGGGACTGTGCATTCCTGGAGGCCTGGCAGGAGATTAACTGGCCTCAGCCACCAAGGGAGAACAGAAGCAAATAAATTTATAGACCTTTTACAAGTACTATTGGCATAGAATTTTTTTCCTTCCCTTTTTATTTTTCTTTAAGAAAAGCATTTTTTTGTAGTAAAATTTGTGATGTGAACAACTTGCCAATATCCAGCATGTCAGTGTGCATCTGTGGAGGAGTTAAGCCAGCACTGTGGTTCATTGCAGTTTGGCATTTCTGACAGCTGAGCAAGCCTCGCTTGGACACAGAAATTTAACACGGCGAGACTTGTGACTGGAGAGAAAAGCAGGATCTGTCCTTTATAGATAAATTAGTTCAAAGTTAAATAAGGCAACTTTTATTTATGTTCTAGATGCTAAGAAGGAGGCTAAAAATTGTCAAAAATAATTCACGTGCTTTAGTGCATATACATAAACCATTCAGATGTGTTAGTTAATGCTTTTTAAATTAAAAAACATAAAGATCTGTGAACAAAATGAATTCTTAGCAATGAAAAAGACAGCCTCACAAAACCTTGTCAGCTTGATTCCAGGTTGATGATTCCTATTAGAAAGAGTCATAATCAGATGTGCTAAAATGATGACAGTGCTGAATAAGTCAGCAAACGTGAGAAGTGGTAGGAAGAGGACCATCATGGGATTTTGTCAGTGGTTGATTTCATTGAGTCTCAGCAGGAACTGGTTTGTGTCTGAGTATTTTAAAACATTTGTGTTATGAGAGTCATAAACAGAGAAAAAGTATCGGCCTTATAATTCAAAGAACATTTCTCCCCTCACCCAAAAGCCTGGGAAATACAGAAATTTGAAATTTAAAAAACAGCCTTAATGTCAGTCTATACTAAAGGGAGTGTTGATCTCCATAGAACAACTTCTGTCATGGTTTTGCAATCATTTGAAACTAGATAAAATCAAAATAAATGGCACAATAGTTGTTTCTATTTTACTTTAATACAACTGAAAGTTGGATTTTTTGGCTATAGAAAGCAAGGCTTGCATCAAAATAAACTGTAGCCTTAGAGTTTGCAAGGAATTATGGAATGTCATATGTGTCTGGGTTTGTATACTTTATCATCACTGTTGTCTTGTGAGGGCAGGTTTGTCATAACTCACTGCTTCACTTTTCATGAATTACAGTCATGCTTTTGTTCCCAAGCAATGTGAATAGTATAATTTCTCTTTTTGTTTTTCTTCATACATACACTCAGAGGTAAGCTGTAAAGGTAAATCTGTGCCTCTTATTCCAGTAAAAAACCCTGTGAAGTAAAAATGCGGTTCATGTAAATGCTTGTGCACATTAGAAAAACATAAATAAAACAGGCTTGTCCCAATATAGAGCAGCGTTTAATGCCAGCATTACCTATTAAAACCACTGCATTAGGCTTATGGTAGATGTGTGTATGTTAGTTTAGCATAATACTGCTAAAATTGCCAATCTAAAGCCCAGTTGCTGTAGCCATTAAGAAAGCAAATGCTCTTTCCCCTTCATTTATAGCAGTATTTGGTCAGTGTGCAATGTGATTAGGATGATATTCCATCACACTGGACTTTCATTAATCAACAGGTAACCCTCTCAGTTGAGTAAATTCAGTTTCTCTGCATCTAAGGGCTAAGAAGACAAAGTATGAATCTTACCAGTCATTGAAGTCTAGTCAGCAAATTGGGGAATAGAGAAATAAGGTTATTCCTTTTTCCCTGTCCTCAGGGCCAGGTCTCTGCCCTTGTGCAGTGCCTGTGCTACAGGGCAGTGTCAGAGATGAAGACAGCTTCCTACATGCCCCAGTTTGCTGTGGTGGTTTCATCTGGGTGAGTCAAGGGTCACAGCGCTATGATACACAGATACAGAAGTACATACAGAGACATCTGAAAAGGGAGGAACCCCCATCCAGACACTGAACTGGTGCAAAATGGAGTTGCTTCTCTGCCTAGAGCGAGTCTGCAGTTTACTGGAGACACACTCAGAGCCAGAGTCACAGTCCTTTGTAAGCAGTAAGATAGATGGACCCTTCTCTGAATCAGCCTTCACCGTGGGCACCTTTATGTCCAGGGCTACTACTGTGCCTGTCCCACTTGGGGTCCTGTATCCCTGCACCGCAGCTCTTTTAGGCCTTCGCCATTAGGCCACTTTTAAAGACTTTCTTAAGGGAAGGAAACCGTGGTGAAAAGTCATCGTTCTTGCCAGTGGGCTCTGGGTATGACATCTGACGGCTGCCAAAAAAAGAGACTTCTTTTTCCAAAGTGGAGCAGGTGGCAGTAGCTGACTGGAACACCATGCTGGCATTCATTATATCATACCACTGACAGCAGAGCTGGAAGCTAACAGGTTCACAGTTGCCTAATGTCATCATGCTGAAGACATTTTTAGAAAAGTTATGCAATTGATTAGTCTGCTATATATACCTTTTTTTTTCCCAAACTGAGTTGGTATTTTTATCCTAACACAGCTAATACCAATAAAATAGATTTACAGGCAAATTAAGTTTTTGGCAGGTTTTGGCAACACATCTTTGCAGAGCTCTCATGCCATACCACAAGGGTTTCTTGGAAATTACATGAAATGCATAGGAAAGTGACCACACTAATACGATTCCTAAATCCGAGAGCAATAATTGACTGATTCTTGTAAGGAAGGGTATTTTTCCCATATTTATTTCGTTGTGTCTCCCAAACTGCTCCACCTCTCCTCTGCAGAAGGACACAATGCCATCTGAACAGACAGTGGGGAAAAGTGTTGTGTGATCTCTCCCGAATGACAACTGTACCATGCTCTGCAATCCAGATTCCCCCTAATTTTAGGCATGTATATGAGGCACTTAAATTGGGATCAGTGTCAGCCTGACTCTGTTGATAATCCCATTGCGGAGACAGGTGTTTGAGAGTGTGATTCAGTTTACCTCAGATCTGAGTAAGAAGAGGAAATGTGGGACAGCCACCTTCCTTTCTTTCAGTGCAATAGTTGCATATCTCAGTATTTAAAGGATTAAGGCAGGACTGTGTTGTCTCTCCAAACTGATCCAACAGATGCGGTGAAGTGATTTACTTCAGCTTAAATTGTGGTTTAGTGGTGAATTAGCTGGCAAACATTTAAGGAAGGCAAATTCTGGTAACATTGATACATGGTTGGATACAAGTGTAAGAAATGACAATTACTTTTCTCCCAGCAATGATGACAAAAGATATGTGACTCAGTTATCCATCTCAGAATCTTTATGAAAGCTTAATGGTAGATGCTGGAGTGAGGGAGTGTTTTGTTTTGCTTTATTATGTTTGCCTAGTGAAATGATTGCAACATTTTCTTTTGGATGAGGACTTTGCTAGAGTTACTTCTGCTTCTAAACCTGCAAAAGTACAGCATGGAAGTATGTTGTATGCGGAACTGCAGCATAAGGCTATGGAACTGTCAGCTGGTTCAGAACTCAGCTGGCCTTTTATCAAGCAAAACTCACCGTTAAAAGCACAGCTTAGATCCAGTGGGCTCTAAAAAGACATCGAACATAATTTATATGGGTTATGGTTTTAAAATTTTTCCCATGCTTTTCCTTTCCTTCCTGCCTTTTCCCTTTTTCCTTTATCTGTTAGTATAATACTTGAAAAATGGGGAAAGAATGAAGAAAAGGTATGTAAAATCCAAACTTCTGGAGGAAGAGGGAGTTGAAAATCAATAGCCAAATGAGCAAGAAAACAATTACTTTCTGGTGCCAATGTTTTCATTTTCCTAGTAGGACTTTTGACCCTGAAATGTTCTACCTACAGTAGCTCCCGATATTTGTTAATTATCAACCCACACTTCAAAGCCAATCAGTTTTCAAGGGCTTTTGAGGAGGTTAGCTCAGGAAAATGAGTATTCAGTACTGCAGGAATATGTTTAATTTGAGGAGGTTTCATTTTGGTAGGGCTTGGGTTTGTATGAATGCATTGTACCTCTCGGATATCCTTAAAGTGTCTTGGGGATAGGCCCTTCAAAGAAAGAAAATAAATGTATGCAATATAAAAGTCACAGGGATATTTTTGACACAGTGTCATGTGATTTTGCATTCCAAGATAGCATCTTTTGGAAAACGATAGCTAAATGGATCGTTTTAAAAATATATATGGTGTAGTAGTTGCTGTACTGACTGATAAGGACATGCAGAAAGCTTTCCATTTTGTTTCACTTTGTTATATCTTTTAATAATTTAGCCTAGATACTGTTTTTGTGCTAGTAGTGTCGTTTCCCATCTCACTTGTCCTCTGCCCCCCAAAATACCTTTGAAACTAGTAAGTAAAACAAAGTACCCAATTCTGCCCTTCTTATTTACACAAGATTAAAGATGAGTTTTGCCCAAGGAGGACTGCAAGGCCAGCCCAGTGATCTGGAAAATAGAAAAAAACACAATAATACAAACTAAGACTCTCAAAATCATTGTTAAGACTTTTTTAATATCTTATTAATTTCAGAGAAATTGATAGTTATAAGTAATTCTGAATTCAGCCTGACACACATATTTGTTGTTACTAGTGGAAAATTTCTCTTATCATTGCCTGTTTTTAAGAATGAGGAAAACACTTTAGTTTCATTACCACCCCAATTCCTGACTTCACTGAACCAAAATTTTGATATTAACATTTCCAAATTATGTATTTTTAAAAAAATTATTAAGGAACAACTTTAGAAATCAGTTAACCTAAAGGTTAAGTGCAGAACAGCATTTGAGCCTAAAGTAATTTAACCCTTTTTTAAAAAGACCTAAGTACAAAGAATAAAGACAATATTTTTTCTTTTTCTTTTTTTTAAAGAAGCCACATGAAATGTTCTCCGAGTTAAGTTTTACCATTCATAATGAATGCAGTCTCGCCATTCAAATGCGACCATAAGTACACAGAAGATAAGAATTTAATTAAATGTAGATTAAAACCAAACAGGAAAACACACTCGCTGATAATTTTATCCCATCCTCTGGCCATATTTTTTATACTTCCTTCTTGTTCTTCTTTGGGCTATAGCTTATCAACATGCCGATAGTACCATAACTCATTACATCTGATGGTGCTGCTGAAATGTGCAGGCTTGGTGCTTGAATTTCAGAGGCACTTAAAATGCAAAGCATGTAAATGTCTATGTTAAATATATTAGTGTGGTAATGTTAGTGAAAAGCAAGTGATTTCCTACAAATTCTTGTACTTCACATCATACATTATCATTGCCCAGTCACAAACTGGTTTAAAAAATATCTATTGAGGCTTTCTCTTAAAATGCATTTCTCTTAAAATATATTTAGTTTTCATATGTCTTACCTGTCAATTTTCATATTAATTTCAGTTACTGAAATAGATTACTGAAAACATGGAGATTTTATTTTTAGTGCTTGTTTAAATACACATAAGGTAAGAGCTGCAAGAGGTCTGACTTAATGTTGCAGTTCAAGACCAAATAACTGTGGAGGCAAAATGGACCTGGATAACAACAAAACACTTTTAATGACAGATATATGCACTTTTACAAATTTTGTCAATTTCCGTGTTCCATGGAGGGAGACAACAGTGTCCAGAACCTGGGAGCTCCCCAGGGATCTGTCCCCAAAGGTTACCCTCAGTTATAGGGTAGGTAGAGAATAAAAAACAGCCCTGAGGAGGACTGGGGGTGTTGGTTGATGAGAAGCTTGACATGACCTGTCAATGTGCACTTGCAGCCAAGAAAGCCAATCGCATCCTGAGCTGCATTAAAAACGGTGTGGCCAGCAGGTGAAAGGAGGTGATTCTGCCCCTCTGCTCTCCGTAAGACCCCACATAGAGTACTGCATCCAGCGCAGGGGCCCCCGTCATAAAAAGGACGTTGGACCTGTTAGAGCAGGTCCAGAGGAGGGCTGTGATCAGAGGGCAGGAGCACCTCTTCTATGAAGACAGTCTGAGAGAGCTGGGGCTGTTTGGTCTGGAGAAAAGTAGGCTCAGTTGAGACCTTATAGCAGCATTCCAGTACCTAAAGGGGGCTTACAAGAGAGCCAAAAAGGGACTTTTGCAAGGGCCTGTAGTGATAGGACAAAGAGTAATGGCTTTACATTGAAAGGTTTATATATTGGGAAGATATTCTTTACTGTGAGAGTGGTGAAACACCTGAGCATGAGCATGGAAGTGCTCATGGCCAAGTTGGATGGGGCTTTGAGCAGCCTGGTATAATGGAAGGTGTCCCTGCCCATGGCAGCAGAGTTGGATCTTTAAGATCCCTTCCAAACCAAACCATTCTATGATTATATGAATATCCCTTTCTGTTCATTGGTTCATCTGTCTTTAACAGTGATTAACAGCTTGTTACACTGAAGTTACTCCTCTATTCTTATAGCTGAGATACATCCTTATCTTACAGGGTTATCTTAAGTTCATCCACTTACGCTAACACTTATGTTAACACAATTGGGCCCAATTGTTACACACAGCTGCATTTTGGTGCATCACTATTAATAATCCATTTAGAAGTGTTATTTTTTAATGTACAACAAGAATAAAACATTGACGTCTCAAAGGAAAGCAGTTCATGTAGACTGAATTTGTGGGTTCCAGACTGTCACCATGGCAGCCTGTCTGTTTCTGCCTGACGAGTAGCCTCTAGCAGATCTGCAACAAGTTCTTTAGCTAACCAACATTGCAAAATAAAATAAAAACATGACCCATAATTCATTTAACTTGAATTTGTACCCTGTTTTTTATTTCCAATGTATTTTGCTCACTGTATATACTATACAGTTTGAGGAAAGAAACTAAATGTTTCAAGTCTCTGACGGTTTCACTAATGGTGGAATAGACTTTGGACCCTACTCAGAAATATGGAGATCAAAGTAGTAGTTTGTTTGATTAAATATTATGCTAAGGTTTAGAATGTCAATGTATATTTTAATATGCAATCTTGATATATTAACCACTATTAAAGCATAACTGAAATAATTTCTATGCTCATATTATCTTATATTTATAACCAAGGCATCAAAAAAATGGAACATGTTTGGTTTTGCGGTAAGGGAAGGATTTCTTCCTGCTATTTTATCAGCAAATAAATTATTTAGCTATATTTTGCTTTTAAGTGATTTAGAATGCTCTGAGAGCTGCAATGTGATTATGAACTTTGCTTCAGTTCTTGACCAAGAAATATTTTCAAATGAAGAAGATGGATCTGCAACTTTTTATAATTAGATGGCCTTTGACCTGAGCTTTGTGGATCAATCAGCAGAGAAATTACTTCATGTAAAAAGTTTAATAGTATTAGAAAGTAATTACTGAGGTAATCAGAGCAAACTCTGCACCTCATCAAGGACCATACCTGACCTGCCATCACTCAAATTTAGGACAGGATTTGAAAGAAGTTTTCCAGTACTAGACCAGACAGCATAGGAAGTATATGAGACCTGTGAGTTAGCATTCCCCACCATTTCTGTAACTTTCAGGCTGGGATCTAGCATCTATTAGTTTCTTTCACTTGACACCAAAATGAGACATGATCCTTGAGAACTTGCATCTAAATATTTTTTTTAAATTATTACCCTTAATAATAGTTTGTGTCAGGTGAAGCTAAATTTAAGTCTGAAAGTCAGCACATTTCAAAACAGTCTTTTCAATGTCAAAGCCATTTGATATATTTAAACTGATACACCAGCATACTAAATTTTTGCACATACTAAAAGAAATAGTCTTAAAAATGAGAACTATATTTAAATATAAATAGACTTAAAAATAAAGTATATTATTTTTACAACATCTATTGCTGTCTTGTTACACATGCAAAGAAAAGTCAGCCCAAACTGACATCAGGTTTGTGAAAGAATGATGCTTCAGGAAAGGGTGTGGCTTGTCACTATGGTGACATTTGGGGAGAGTTTAAAAAGCAACACGTTTCTGACCCAGAGATACTGCAGTACATTTTAAAGAAAAGGGTACTGTAGGTGATGGGGAAACCTAAAATAGTTAAAGCTGAGTTTCTAGAAGCATTGCTCTGAAAGAACGGGGTGTAGAATGTGTTAGTGTGTTAACAATGCAAAATGTTCAAAGATGGGCTCTATTAGCATGGAGATCATAGGCCAGTTCCACAAAGGACTGGTGCATCAAATATGGTTTATATTTGAACCAAAGAGACAGTGGAGAAAAAGTCTCTATTAATATTCAAGTGTCTGTGAGCTTTTTGGAGCACATTGTTAGGGCTTGATGCTTTCCCAGGAACAGCTAAGTTCTGCTCTGCAATAATCATGGCCTCTTTCCACATCTGCAAGTGTAAGGACTGATTTGCAGAACAATTGATTCTTCTGTACACTTCCTGAGGAAAGGTAGAAGATGGTGCAGAAAAGCTATAAAAATTATTTTTTATTCACTGTCTCTACTCTGTACTCTACTTCAGGAGGTGTTGGCTTTTGACTTTCTGCTAGCACAGAGAGAATAACTCAGCAAAACAGAAGGTGTGGCAGCACCCACTCCTGCAGAGCCCAAGAGCTGTGTGGATGTGTCCAATTTTTGATCCTCAGCCAGTCCCATGCCTCCAAAATTGTCTGTTTGCCACAGTGTATGATACTGGTAATATTTTCAGACAGGAAGTCAATGAAAGAGGTTTTTTTTTTTGAAAGGAGCACACAGGATTTATTTTTCCTCTGACAAGTTCATTGCTTTTGAGTTTATCCAATTTTGGTGGAAAGCTGAAGCCTGTCCCTGAGGATTTCACCATCTGGTAAAGAAAGGCTACATATCAGAGCAGAGTTTGCAGTACTGAGACCCCTGGTTCTCTCACCCAAGCTGATGATACGAGGTCCAGCTCCAGTGGAGCCGCTTGCTGGTCCCCGGTGCCTCCCGGGAGGCAGCAGCCCTGTTTACACTGGCACCACCAGCAGTTTTGCAGAGGCAAGGGAAACATGGCCTGCTTCCAGCGAAGAGGCTGTGTTGGTATCATCCCCCCTCCTCTGGGAGGTGGATGAGGATGGAGAAATGCAGTGGGGCACAGCAACTCTCTGACAGGCAGGCTGAGCCACGAGAGAATTACCTTGCAGACTGTAACTGCACCAGTGTCAGAGCTTAATAATTTTGCCGGTGTTTGATCCCGTTTCCTTTTAGAGTCGTACCTGATATCAATGCATCAAGGAAGCCTTCAGCTTCTGCTGTCTAATAAAGACTGTCTCCTAATCCTCATAATTGTGCATCTGTATTGCTGGAGCAAAATGATCTATGTTCGACCTCTAGGGTTTTTTTTCTGTATAGTTCATGGTTATATCATGTATGTCCACGAATCTATTTGAGGCAAGAAAGTACTTATGTTTTAGCATGGTCTTTTATGTTTCACAAGAAATTTATTAATACATATTTGTTTGCAAGTTACACTATCACTCACTAAATGTTCCATATCCTGGTATGCAGAAGCACATCCTGTACTGTTTAAACAAAAAATTCATATTTCATGGTTACTTTTATTCTTTCTAGTGCAGGACTGGAACTGCCTGGCAGTTTTGCCACTTGTTCTGTGAAATAAAATGTGCAAAGGTTTGCATGCAAATGTGTGATGTCCAGTTGGCACTAAATTCAAGAAAAGCCCTTTTCACAGTAGCTGATCCACCAGTGTACAGCACTACTTACCTTTGTTAATTTCTGAGTCACTTAAAATACCAACATTACCTTTTGTCTAAAGGTGCTCACATGCTCATCAAACACTATAATGGTTGAATCATCGATTCAGCATGAGTAGTTTCAAGTGAGCTACAGGGTGGATATTTCATTAGGTTAAGTAGCTTTTTGCAAAATGTTTGTGAAAATAGGCCAGGAGAAGTAAACAGTTGTGAAAGCCAAAAGGAGAAAATGACCTCTACTAAGATTGCAGCCAGTAATATCTTTTGTTATTTTGGCTGAACGATGAGTTCCTTAATAATTCCCTCCCTTCTCAGTTTCTTTTTCTGCATTTTTTGTTTTATAAACTGGGTTACAGTCTCACAGGAGAACCTAGGCCAGTAAGCCAAGCTCCAAGGACAAACAGGCTTATATACATCACCTTAATGGCAGTATCTCCATCAGGCATTACAGGAAACACCCCCACCTCATCATCAGTGGTAATATTTTAACTAACTATTTCCAAAGTCAGTGCCCAGCCTCAAAGTCAGATTGTGGCTAATGCATGTTGCAGTGTTAACAATAACATATTCTTCCCAAAAAAAAACTAAAATGACAGGTGTAGCTGTTGATGCTTCAAGCACATACTCTGACCTATAGACTCACAATCTGCTGCGCTCAATCCAGCACATACTGTGGCAGCAGAGCTATGCTGGAATCGTGCTGGAGACAGACTGACAAATGCTGCATATGAACTTTAACTGTCCCCCCCCAAATGTGGGTTTCATTTGCTTCTTAAACTGATTGGTACTGGAAATGAGCATCTGCCTATGCCTTACCAAGGGAAGATTTTCTTTCTAGCATATAAGACTACACACTATGGGGAACATGTTTGTGGTGTGGTCTCTTTTCATATGTTATGATATTTAAACCTCGAGTTACAAGGCTGCTTCTTGTGAAATGTGTATCCTTCAGTTAATGTTTGCAGATAGTCTTGCTGCATTGTAATTGCAAGTAGTATTGTCCTTCTGGTTATTTCTCCAGACTTCCCTATTCCTGCAAAAGAAGCAGTTATGAAGAACTAAAGCGATAATACAGCAAACATAACTTTAATTCTGCTTTCGGTGATTTATCAGTTATTATATTTTGAATTTCTCTTCAGATTATTGATTCCAGTTTGATTTTGCTTATATATCAATTTTGTCTAATTCTAAGTAAATATAAGTCACATTTTTTACATTGTACCCCTCAGAGGACTTTATTTTTTCATTTCAGTAACCGTTACTTGAATCATAAAAAAACACATTACAGTATTCATAATGCACTGCTTATGTGTCAGTTTTTGAACTTTAATATTCTTTTCTGTAGTGTGAGGGCTTAGCAGCCTATAAAAGAGACATATTGTTTATAATGTTTCTTCGCCACAACAAATGATGCACTTCTAGCGTTTATGGAATGGCAGTAGTTTTCTAAATTTGTGATTCTTCTGTGTTCAGCAGTCAAAACCAGTTGTACATCTGCTCAGCACAGACTTTAGGAGACCATGAACTTTAATTGAGGAAAAATAATGAGGGTTCAGGGACCACTGATACAGAGTCGGTTGGTAAGGCAGGTGCCCTGCTGCCAGATCAATGGATTATTTACTCCTTTGTAATAAAAAAGAAACAGTTGGGTCTGTGTAGAGATTACATTCGTATTCCAAAGCCAGGCTGCCTTTTTTTTTGTTCCCTTGCAAATACACAGTATATTGAATAATTTTGAAATTTGCTCTGAAAAACAAAATAACTTTGCTCCTTCATTAAATGATGTAATGTTAACCTTAATAGTACAATTTAAAGGAACAATTTTAAATGCAGTGATACTCATTTTGTAAAATCCTAGTGGGCATATTAATTAATAATCTGTACTTCATGTGCATAGAAAGGATTCTGGGGGTGTTGGAGCATGTTTACACATGTATACAAAGGCATATTTGTAATGCAAAAAGCTAGATAAAAATATAGAATAAGAAAGACAATTACATGAAGATACTTAGAAGGAAAGAAAAAAAATGAGAAATACAGCTGAGCACGTTTAAGCCAATCTTTTACAGTCTGACTACCATAATGATAATGTTGTTTCAGAATAGAGTTTATAAAAATTTTACACACCACTGAAGTGGAATTTCCTGATGCTTTAATCAGAAAAAATACAGACTGCTTTTCCACGTGAGTCAAGCAAGTAATCAGGAGTTTCAGTAAGCATCCCTAATCCTGGGTGTGCTGGTGACTATCTTTTACACACCTGTGTAGCCTAATAGGGCAAGGTCAGCCAAAAATGGCATGTTCTGACCTCATAGGTATTCATTAGAAAAGCAAACAAAGACCACTGAGCAAGACTGCATGGAATAAGCCTTAATTTCCATTTTAACAAGTTACTCAGTCTCACATTAGAATCATAGAATCGTTTAGCTTGGAAAAGACCTTTAAAATCACTGCCAATCCTTAACCCAACACCGCCAAGTCCACCACTAAACCATGTCCCTAAGTGCCACATCAACACATCTTTTAAGTACTTCCAGGGAGATAGTGACTCCACCACTTCCCTGAGCAGCCTGTTCCAGTGCTTGACAACTCTTTCGTTTTCCAAATATACAATCTGAATCTCACCTGGCGCAATTTGAGGCCATTTCCTCTTGTCCTACCACTTGTTACATGGGAAAAGAAACCAACCCTCACCTCACTACAACCTCCTTTTGGGTAATTGTAGAGAACAATAAGGTCTCCCTGGAGTCTCCTTTTCTCCAGGTTAAACACCCCCAGCTCCCTCAGCAGCTTCTCATTGATCCTTCACCAGCTTTGTTGGCCTTCTCTGGATCTGCTCCTGCACCTCGGCATCCTTCATGTAGTGAGGGGCCCAAAACTAAACCCAGGAATCAAGGTGCGGCCTCAGCAGTGCTGATCACAGGACAATCACTGCCCTAGTCCTGCTGCCCACACCATTTCTGATACCAGACAGGATGCTACCTGGGCACACTGCCGGCTCATGTTCAGCCAGCTGTCGACCAACATTTCTAGGTCATTTTCCACCACGCAGTTTTCCAGACACCCTTCCCCAAGCCTGTAGTGTTTCATGGGGGTGTTATGACCCAAGTTTAGGATCTGGCACGTTGCCTTGTTGAACCTTATACAATTGGCCTTGGCCCGTTGATCCAGTTGAAGTCCCCCCTCAGAACAAGTGCAAGTGATTGTGAGACTTCTCCTCACTACTTGTAGAATATTTCATCTGCCTTTTCATCCTGGTTGGGAGGTCTATCATAGACTCTCACCAGGATAACTGACTTGTTGGCCTTCCCCCTGATTCTTACCAATACTCAACCCTATTGTCACCATCATTATGCTCTAGACAGTCAAAACACTCCCTAACATACAGGGCTACCCCACCACCTACCTTTCCTTGCCTGTCCCTTCTGAAGGGTTTATAGCCATCCATTACATTATTCCAGCTGTGTGACTCATCCCACCCTGTCTCCATGATGACAACTATGTCATAGTTTTCCTGCTGCACAATGGCCTCCGGTTCCTGCTGTGTGTTGCCCATGCTGTGTGGATTGGTGTAAATGGACTTCAGTTGGGTTACTGATCCCGCTGCCTTTTACAAGGGAAGAAACGCTAATTCCTGAATGACTGTTCTCAAGGCACTTCTGTGGTTTCTAGCACGTCAATAACCCTTTCATCCTTGCATTCATATAGATCTCCATCCCCTACATCTACTGAGACAACAGACTCAAGGACCTCACTACCACACCACCCCTCAAACATTGGCATACCACCCCCAGGCTTATCCCCAGAGATCCTGATTTTATCCTCTTCCCTCTTAAAATCTAGTTTCAAGCTCTCTCAATGAGCCCTGCTAGCTCCTGTGCCTTTCCTCTTTTGAGACAGGTGCACCCCTTCTGTTGTCAGCGGGCTTGATGTCATGTAAACGATCCTGTGATCAAAAAACCCAAAATTCTGCCAATGACACTAGATGGGAGCCAGATATTAGACTGCTGGCTCTATCTGTTTCTTCCTTCATTGTCCCTGCAACTGGAAGGATAGAGGAGAAATTTTATTGCCCACACTTGTGGTCCTGAGCCCTTAACCAGTTTTCTCAAAGACCTGAAATCTCTCCTGATTGTCCTCAGAATTCTTGTTGCCACTTCGTTTCTGCCAATTTGAAAAATCCATGATGGCTGATAACCTAAGGGCCGTTCCAGGGTAGGAAGTTTTCCCTTCACATCTTTAACCCATACACCAGGGAGGCATCAGGCTACCTGAAGCAGTAGGTCCAAGCTACATATTGATCCTTCTGTTCCCGTCAGGAGAGTCTTCTATGACAGTGACCCATCATTTCTTCTTTATGGAAGAAGTTTTGAAGTGGGTCATAGGGCAGCTTGGCGACACCTGCACGCTACATGAACCATTGTTCTCATCATTGTTGAGTTCCACTTGCAGAGCCTCCTGCCTGCTGTGCCAGGGCACCTGGGGAGGTGGGGAGTGGAGTCTTAGAGGAGATGCTCCTGGTGCCCTGGGCAGGCACTTGTCACCATTGCCCATGATCCCTTATGTTGCTGTCTTCAGCCATGCAGAAAAAGGACAGGGAATGCTCTATATCCTGTCAACCTGTCAGGCCCTTGCCAGGGAAGGCAGGGTGCAATTCCAGCAGACTGTCTCACACTCCCTGACACTCCTGAGCCTTCTGACCTCCTCCTGTAGCTCTGGCTTTGAGTGGAGTTCATCTATCTGGGCACACCCCGACACGGGTGCTCACTGCTGCTGTCCATACTGGCATCAGAGCTGGGCACAGCCTGCAGTTGGCACTGGGCTGGCAGCGTGTCCCCACAGAGCTCTGCCTGGGCAGCAGTGTCAGTCACGGTGGGTGCAGAGCTGACTAAGGCCATGGCTTTCTGCCTGGGAGATCCTGCTGCTTCCTGATGAGCTGCCAAGGCTTCAGTGACCTTCCTGCACCTATTCTACACCAACTGCTGCCTAAACTGCCATGCCATGTCCTGCTGATGTGCCCTGACCTGTCTGTCCACCCTGCTGGTGATGCTCCTGGGCACTACGCACTCACCAGGGGCTTCTGTTTTATATGTGGGGGCTTGGCCATCATTTTTCCTGGCCCTGCCCAGGTTCTGACAGCTGCCATCATGTGAGCTGTGGGCTCCCAGTATCTCTCTGAGTTGCCCCTGAAGTTCTCCCCATTTGGGAACCCTCTGTGCACCACACTGGAGTGCTCTGCTGTGGAACATGAGACACTCTCCAGAGACACTCTCCTCAGTGACTGAGGCCATTGACTGAGGTTGTGGACTCTGTGCCGTTCAAGAAATATGGTTGCTTAAACCACTTGTGTCAGAGGTCACAGGATGAAGTTCCTAGTAATGGGCTGAAGGACAATAAAATCTGACTTCTGAAAGTAGGGTCTTCATTGTCTGACTTCCAGAATTTCTCCTCAAATTGTTAAGTAAGAGCTGCTTTCAAGAAATTGCTTTTTTTTGGTTTTAATCTAATGTCGTATATAGAAATATTGTTCCCAAGGACTTTTTCACACTCCACCTCCATACTTTTAATCTATATTTCTAAGTTAATCCTTTGGGGAGTCTCTGTTCTTAATGTCAAATAATAATAATTACATTGTTGTGTTTAAAGTATCTATAAGAAAATCCCAGTTTCAACAACATAGATTTATTTTTTTACCGAATTACTAATTATATTACTAAAATTATCCAGACTATATCGAGATTTAATAAATACAGGAAAGTAAATTTTTATCTTGTCAAAAATACAGAGTGGCCCAGCTATAATCTAATCCACAAATGAAGCAACAACTAATTGCATTTATAGAATTTTCATATTATAAGATTTCCATAATAGAAGCCAATGACTGTAAAATACATTTATTTCTTAAAAATAAATTTATAGAATTCTTGTAATTTATTGATAATCAGGTAATTTGTTTATTACCTAGTCCACCTTGAATTTTTGGAAATAAAAGGTGGTGAATTTTAAAGGAAGAAAAATTACATTAATTTCTTTTCATACAATAATTATAAATCTCAAGACTACCTAGCCTGTGTTTTTTGTAGAACCTGTTAAGCAATGGTCATTTAATATTTTAATAAATATTAATAAATTATGGCCCTAGTAATTACAGGGATCATAATAATTTTGTATAGGTAATACGTATTACCCATATTTAATGCACTAATTTTCATTTATTATGTATAATTGCAATCCAAAGAGATAGGTACTCCTTTTAGTGTTGAAGGATGTACTCCAAAAATGAAGAGCTTGTCTGGTGTGCCATGATCTGAAGCTACATGTAAAAAACCACAAGATTTGTTAATCTTTAAAGCTGTGTACAGAACATTGATATTTTATCTGCTCTCCTGCATCCTCAGGGAAAAAAAAAAATCCTACATGTTTCTGAAGTGTGTTGCTTTTAGTTTGACCACCATGAGCTTCATCTGCACTTGTAAAAGCTGATGTAATAGCTGTTTGTATTTCATACAGCCAGCTCCTGAGTGAGCCATAGGGGTTAATCTGAAGATTAGTAGCTCAAATCCCAGCATTTTCCATAGCATAGTTTTCAGTTTTAAATTGTGTGCTGTTATTGACAGTCTCCATTCCTTTCACTTCTTTTAATTTTGATATTTGGAAGGACTGCAGCACTATCTGAATGACAGCAAAGGTATGTGCATAGAAATTATGTGATTCTTGCTGGGTTTATATACATATTATTATAAGCATGTATTTTCACAAAAGTTTACTATAAATATGGTTAGCCTTCGTGATCCTTTATATTTTTTCTTTATGTTCAGAATCTGACAAGGTCTCCTACATTTTGAACCTTGTAGCATACTAACTTAACAGATGTTACTGATGAATTGAGATAATTTATTGTAAAATTGTATTTTCACTTGGAAGTTCAGGGGAAAATGAAAGCTAACAACATGTATAATTCACAAACATACTTTACAGAACTGCAAGAAATAAAGTATCTTTGCAATCCTGTGTCCATCTGAAATTTTCTACCCATTGCTGGCCAGAGAGAGACAGGCTAAGTCTGTCTCTGATGCCTCTACTAAGCTGAAGTTTTCTTATGGGATTAAAGTTCTTTCAATATAAACAGGATCTTCCTGAGGGCTGTATTGGATCATTTTTAAATGAAAACAATAATACTCTTAAATATTTTTTACTGGAGAACATAGAAAAAAAATCTAGCCTTTTATCTGAATTTCAAAGATTACCAGTTTATATTAGCATTTTCCAAATAGCATAGTTTTTATCCCTATATCAACCACTATCTTCTCTTTCTCTTTTCCTAATGGATCTCTAACCTACCAGTAAAGATAGAGCAGTATCTGAAGGCTGGACAGCAAAAAGAGCTCAAATTGGAAATAAATGCACTTTTTAGACACATAGATTAATTAGTCCTTGGAACAGTTTAATTGTGACATATTGTCTGTTGCTTTGCTTCTTTTAATGGAGTCTGCATACTTTCAGAAAAGAAAAATGTGACCACAACTTGTGAAGCATAGGCCCTTTCCAGAATTATTGGGCAAATTCTAAGATATGCAACAGGCAGGATGCCAGGCTTGATAACCAAAACCTTTCCTTCAGACATCAAAACCAGTGGAAATGCCCTTCCATTATTTTGTTACTCTCTTCTCACTTCTCCTGTTATTTGCCCTCATGTTTTAAGTACTTCTTGCCATGCCTTTTGATCTCAGTTGAGAAGGAATCACTTACTGGCATATTAAAAGCAGAGTGGGATTCACAGTAGATGATAAAGAATGATTGCACTGTAAGAAGAGATAGCATAAAACTCCTTCTTGCATCCTCACCTGATTCCCAACATTTGAACCTTATACTCTAATGGCGTCTGAGATTCCTAAGAGAAGGGAGCAGTTTGCCGGGTTATCAGAGATACTTGCTGCAGACATTCTCTGAGCTGTTTATCTGTTAAAGGGGATTGATGAATTTCTACATTGTGGCTTTGTGGGGTTTTTTGGCTTTTGTTTCAGTTTTATTTTATTTTATTTTTCTCCATGTAGATGTTAAGATCAGATTCTAATCTAAGCTAATAAGACCCTTCTTTAAGCCAGCAAAGGCCAAGATATGATTTATGACCTCAGTAGTGGAGTAAGCAATCTCAAGAAGGTTACCAAATCTTCCCTAGGCATGGGATTATGCAGAAAAGTTGCTACCAAAGGACACTATGCCAGTGTGTAAGGGTCTGGATGGTGCTGCTGAGGAGAAAGGGAGGAGGAAGCCCCCCTGAGAGTTGTGAGGCAAAGGGCAGGAGTTGCAAACTACAACAACTATGTTTATCTATTATCAATTATTAATAAAGGCAAATGGCATTTTTTCAGGAATTTTTTTTCCAACTAGACGGAAATCCAGAAGCACTAAGTTCTATGTTTTCATTCTTGACATAAGTCTACGGCGCAGTCACTGAAGCTGGTGTAGATGTAGGGACAGAAAGGTAAAACTGCTCTCTTCCAGTCGCTGCTCAGCCTGCCAGTGCTCCCGCTAAAACACAGATGCCAAAACAACCCAAAACCTAACAAAAACAACAGCAAAAAACTGTCAAATAATTAGAAGGAACATGGGTATGTTTGCATCAGTTAGGATGGTTTACTGCAGTGCAGGCACATCTTCTGCGTGAAACACCACAATTGTAGCACAGGAGTGTGAGCACAAAAGAGAAGCCCCATTTTTAGAAGATCTGTAATTTGTCTCACATCCAAATAATCACCCAAATAATAAAAGATTAAGCAGAGAGCTAAGGGGGGAAAGAGAGCATCCCACAGGACTTCTAAAAAATGCACACTTACCATTACCATGTTATGAACTGTGAACAGCGAGGTCTGTCACAACCAGATTTATGAGAAAGCAAAGATTATTCCACAGATAAAGTTATTATAATGAAGCTTTCTTTTTGAAGAAAAAGAAAAATCAGTATTTATGCTTACATCACCGTATTTTATATAGAGATAGTAAATTCAGCACACTGGATGGGACTAAAAAGTTCAATTCTGCTTTTTTTTTATTATTATTATTATTATTCTGTAAGAATTACTGTGGTAGATCAGACAAAAGATCCACATCTTATCCTAGAAAATGCTTCATCCATCTTCTTAACACCCACATCCCTGAAATTCATATTTTTTTTTTAAAAGAGATAAGTCAGTGGATAAGGGGGATTGATGCCTTATCTGACAAAATGACCAAAGCTTGAACAAATGCAGTCTAATTGCTCCTTGCTAACTCTGCAGGCTTAACTATAACCTCCCTCCCCCGCTCCTACACATCTACCTACATTAAGGAAGAAATGGCAGCATCTCATGAAAGTCTTTCCTCTTAGGTAATGTGGAGATATCACGAGAATCTTTGCCATATTTATTTCCCCTTCCCTGAATCAGAGAAAGTACAACAGAGAAAAAAACTGTTAAGTTACTGTAAGAAGAATCAACTTTTATGTTGTGAAACTTGGATAAAAAGATAAGTAAAAAAAAATTAATATACTGTATTTCATGGATTTCAGTAAGAAAGAGACAAACCAGAAACAGGTTATGACTGAGATTGTCAGCAATAAAATAAGGTACCTTGTAATTGAAGTATTCATGCCATCTTAAGCCTTTATTCCAAAAAGTAGCCTCATGCAAATAGAATAAATCACATTGCAAGCCTTTAAGAAATGCCATTTTCAGACTCTACCTTCTGATGATTACTGTTCTCTTTTTTCTGTAAAGTTCTATAGAGAATATATTTTAATTAGCTTCCACTTGATACCACTTCATACACACTGCCCAGATTTGACCCAGTGTCTGATCATATAGAATGCATTACAAAAGAACTGGTCATTTGAGTGCTTTAATATAGCTTTGCATTAATGTGAGACATCATTTAGACAAGGCATTAAAAGTGTTATTTTAATGACTGAAGTGTGGAGGGTGGGAAGAAGCTTAATCTTTATAGGAAGAACAATTTCAATTAGCTCTAAAATATTAATTTGTTGGTATAACTATATACTCTAATGTATTTGGCTACAAAAAAATCTAATGAATAATACATTGCTAGATCATGGTCTAATTCCTGTGTTGTAACTAATACTGTCAGTTGAAACAAGGAAAATAGTCTTTTGACGTTCATGATTTTGGTTGGGGTGCATTTAATCCAATTGCTTGTAACAACAAATTTTGTTCAGCATAATTTGACAAGGTAGCATAAATAAGGAAAACACCATGTGGCTATTGGATTATTGAATAGTTTGTAAAATAGAAAGTCAACATTTGTTTTCAGAAAGTGCATGTCTTTTTTGTTTACCCAGTGAATTTAAAATACATTATGATTGACAGAAATATGGTATCCACCTGTGGAAAGCATGAGGACTATATCATAAAATACCTAGGTGCTGTTAGTCCCTAGTGCTGTATCTGAGGAGCAGATATATTGTCCTTGTGACTCCTGCTAGTTCACAATTTAATTTCTTAGCCTTTTTTATCCCATTTCTTACAGCTAGCTGTACTTCTCTCTACTTGAGAACCTGTAAGAGAACTTCTCATAAAATCAATAGGAATATCATAGTTAAGATCGTTAAGTACTGAGAACACCTTGTTTGTCATAAGTTTATCTAATGCCTTGGAAAATAGATACATCCTCGGAATTTCACCATTTTTCTATAAAATAATTTCTAATTATTCTGCAAGGATGCAGAGTTGCATTGCAGCTTGTTAACTGCACAATACCGGACAGAGCTCTCTCCCAAGACAGGCAATTCATAATATCACTTATGCCAGTGTTGGTGATTTGAATGTTGAATGTTGGTTGATGAAGTTCAAAGTAATTTTATTTCACTTTGGTGACAGAATTGGTCACAGATCATTTTGGGGAAGAGTACTGTGTGAGTTTGCTACTGCAGGGTTTTTTTGCAGTTTATGCTGTGAAAGAAACCAAATGTTCAGCTTCTATAAGTGGTGTAGCTGTGTTAAAGTCTCCGAGGTGACCATCTTGGATTATCCTGTGTTCCCATATCACTCTAACAGAATACCTATGGAAAATGTAGTACATACCTTCTTAGTGTTTTAAAGCATCAGTGTTCCTTATTTAACTACTCACACTCTGAAAAGAGTTTCTTGCTCAAATAATGGAGGCACCTGGTGCCGAGACCTGATTGTGGATATTTCATTTACAGAAGGAAATGTGATTTCAGACATACTTTGGTGCCAGGAATTTCCTTTGTCTATTCTGCAGGTCAGTATGCCAGATCAGTCCTCAGATGCACTGATATTTTTTGTGTCACTGATTGAACAGTGAGTTGTTATGTACCTTTCTTAGCTCCCCAAGTCACTTGTTAGAGTCAACCACCTAAACTGCAGACAGCTAAGGCTTCCCAGACACCACATGTGAATCTCTGAGGTGTTTGTTTAGTCTATCTTATAATTTTCCAGTAAAATTAAAACTTATGTTTAAGTACAAACTTTGAATCAATGTAATAATTTCTTTCAATAAATAATCTCAATTCAGATAGCCTAATTTCTTAGTTTGCACACTTTGGGATAAAAATTCTTCATTTCTTGGTTTTGGGAGCTCATCATTTTTTCCTTTCTCTGCAATAAGTGACAAAAAGTTAAAGAAAAAAAAAACAACCCAAGAATCTTCTAAAAGAAGAGAAATGTATTTGCAGTTTTAGAAACTAGGTAAAAGAATGCTTCTGTAATAGATTTCATGCAGCAGTTGGCATTGGCAGTACTGCAAAAAGAGATGTATTCTGTCGTACTCTGTTTGATCAAGTGCTAAACCCGTGTGATCAATAGAGAGACAGATGTCGGGTGCAGATGGCGATGCCGTGATACCTGGGGCAGAGTGGGCCTGCCAGAATGACAGAATGGGAACAAGGAAGAGCAGCAATGCAACAGAATGTGACAAATGAAATTAGGGTTTATACTAGTCGATAATTTACAGCTAATAGAAAGTGACAGAATTTTTCAGCATACAGCACATTTACTCTCGTAATACTATAGTCAATGCATTTTTCATGCAAAACAATAGGAGCTGCGATGAAGACTTGGCTCTAGCTATATATATTTTGTTACACTGCAACTTTTACAACTGATACTTAAACAAAGCTAGTGACATGAAATTTCAAGTTAGCGCCAAGTGTATGAAACAAGATTACATTTTAAAATTGGAAATAAGTCCGATACTCAGACTGTGTAGCAAACCTCTAACAAAAAACAAAGACATTATTACCTGTTTATATGAATATAGAGATCCACCACTGCTACAGAAATAAACACTGAATGGTCTTCGTTATTCGGAAACTGAGTTTGTCATCTATTTAATTCTTTTTATTAATTAAAATCGTGGAGCAAGCACAATGAGCTTTCTTCTCTCCCCCTCTCTGAATTCCAATCTAAAATCCATAGTTAATGCACTTGGCAGCCCTTTGTGTTCTATTCTGTGCTGATATAATTCAGAGTAGAATGATTGGTAGCTTAGGGTTATACCCTTTATGTTAAAGGTTAATATCACTTTTATTTCCTTTTTTGCCTTTGCTGAGTCTCGTGAACTATGTGTGCATGTGTGTATACATGTATATATACAAATGAAAAATATATGCACACACATAAATGTAAATACATATATATGGCATTTTAATATATTCAGAATTAATCTCACACTTGTGAACTTAAAACACTCATTCATGGCAACACTCTTTCATTACACTTTCCAAGTTTACCCTGATGCCAACTCTAATAAAAACAGGGCTTCCATCCTATAAAAAATGAAGGTTATGGAAGTTGTATTTATGACTGACAGTGTAATGCAATGGTCAAATCTTTTATTGTGCAATTTAACATTTTTATCTGCTGGACAAAATTAATGGATATTTTATATATAACATATATTTTTTATAATAAAAGAGCAGTTAGGGTCTATTCTGCCAACTTGATTTTCAT
Organism: Cephalopterus ornatus; assembly: GCA_013396775.1. NCBI lineage: Eukaryota > Metazoa > Chordata > Aves > Passeriformes > Cotingidae > Cephalopterus > Cephalopterus ornatus. The sequence continues at coordinate 326,734 of VZRE01008286.1, forward strand.
CAGTTCTGAGTGATGGGTCTTCCTCTAAAAGCCGGTAATACGGCATTCAGCAAGCCAATCTGAATCAGAACAGAAAAAAAAATCCATTTTACTCTTCTTTTCCTGCTACCTGATACTGCTCACCTTGATATCTTTTTCACACTTAAAGCAGATATCTCCTAATGCTGATGTCACTTGATTTTTAGGGTAAAATCTGAACTTAGTTTGGATACAGTAAACACAGAAAATCACCATTATGAACACCGGTGCCTTTCCTTCTGGCCTCTGACAATCTACCTAGCTATCTATCACACTCATTTCTATGGTATGTTAGTTCCAGTGGACAGTCATTTTGACTCGATGTCATGATATTCACACCTCTAGGTGAGAGAAGACCTTTTGATGTAATTTTTCTTCCTGAAGCTGTGCAACTGTCAGTCTTTCTTATGGTTACATAGATCACAGCTAAAGTTTCATCAATAATTCCTTGGATAATGATAGATCAGTTTGACAAAGACAACTTCGTGAGCTGTTGATATGCATGTTTTTTAGTAAAGTGCATTTTCCAATTCTTTGATCTGCTTTTTGGCAACATGAATTTGTTGCTTTTCCCATGCCTACAGACATTATGTATCTTTTCCTTTCTCCCTAAGAATTTGATTACTTGCAAAAGCAGGTTTTTTCACCAATAAATACTGTCTTCCCTTGCAAATTCAGTGTCTCAGATAGATTAATTAAATCAGAAAAGGAGCTCCTATTCTTCATCCTATTTTTCTTACACTAGGTACATTATGTACAGATGGAGTTTTACAGGTATGACAAGGAAGAGTAAATAGCTATGTTCAGCATTTCTGGTATTTGCCACAGATGACACATATTGGAAATGTATCATACAATTTTTATACTTTGACTGATTGTTTCTATGAAACAAGTTTAAGGGAGTATGCCAGAAACTCACTGTTATTACCAGCCTGGAGTAGTGGTGAAAACAGTGCTGAAAGACTTACCTCCAAAATGTCTAATATAAACACCTGTACTTGTTTCAGGTTTATCTAATACACCAAGCCTGCATTTAGTAATAAGCTATTAACCTTGAAACTCAAATACCTTACCAAGGATGGTGTCATGCTTAAAAGGGAACATAATTTTATTGGTAATAAATTCTTCCCTTCTCCAAAGTTGTAGCCAAGCAAAACAGAAGAGACAGCAGGTCTTCTCCTCTGAGCACTGGCACGGTGGTATTATCTTGGAAAGCCAAGCTGGGAGAAGAACAATCATCTGTGATATTGAGAGTGGCATGTTTCAGGTGCCATTAATCCACATGCATGTGCCCCAGCTGCTACTGTGGCTGAAAGGGGCTCACCTGTTGAAAGAGATCACCTATTTTAGGGAGCCTGAAAAAGAATGAGCAGATGTATCAGCAGGAGCTGGCACCAGATTAAGAAACAAATTAGGACCAGAGGTTTCTTACGACTCTGTTGGCTAGAGGTTCAGGGCTGTAGAAGAGCTGACACTTTATGCAGTCAAAAGCATTCTCAGAGATTTATTTCAATGCACACAGAAATTCTGCTAGGAGACTAGCAGGTTGTTCAAATGGAAATTGGGTGGAGAATTTCTTTGTGTGGAGAAAACTTCGGGGAGCGAAATAGTATTACGTTAAATTAAATATTAAATCCAGTCCTTTATGGCTACCTAGAAATTTGCTGAGCATTTTCAAGTAGCTTCTCAAGTACAGAAAACATGCATTGGGTATATGGTTAGCTGATAAGTTCTTAGTATGTTTGAAGCTGTACATAACTGTCTAATATTACAAATTAAGTATACACTCTTATTGTGGAGCCTTTCACCATTAGTATGATCATATGGCTTAATGCATAGCTACATTATCTCAGGTGTGACAAGCTATGTCCCTTTGTATACTGTGAAACCTAGAAGTACCAAACAGCTCTATTTCAGTGACACTATACAGCTTTATCTGAGTCCTAAAGCCAACCATTCAGTTGTATGAGACTAGATTTCTAATTTAAACACATCTAAAGATCTTTTGCTACAGATCACAAAAGCCTATACAGTTTCTAGAACAAGACAGAGGCTGTCAGTTTGCTGTATATGAAAGCTCAGTGCCCCCAGATCTTGAGTACTGTGTGCAGCTCTGATCACAGCTGAGGAAGGGCAACTGGAGTGATCAAGGGAGCAGCTATCTTATAACAATAGACAAAAAAATCTGAGACTTCTCCATCTGCTGAAGAGAAAGCTGAGGGGGAAATTTGATACAGGCTTACAAAATCTTGAAGCTGTTGGATAAAGTGAATGAAGAACTGTTATTCCTCAAATCCTGCAGTGCTACAGGAAACAGGGAGAAGAACAATTTAAAACAGATTATCACGGCAGCGAGTTAACTCTGTGAACTTGATGCCACAGGAGCCTGTGAAAGCAGACAGTATCAGCAGGTTCAGAGAGAGATTGGACAAATTCATGGACAACAGATCTGTAAATGGTACTAAGAGGAGGTACCCGCTAACATTTCTAATCCATGTGCATGCTTGGTAACTCTTAGGGGAATGAACTGCAGAAGGAGGCCAAGTTCTCATATTTTTACCAAATAACATTATCTGTTGCCAGTCTAGAGAAAGAGTCTGAACTAGACAGACCACCCACTGTTCCACCAGGGTATTTTTTATCTTTCCAAAGATGATGCAGTAGCACAATGACTATAAAGAGAAGTCATTTTCCTATGAAGAATATTAGACAGCAGGAGTGCTTCTGAGTTGTGGTTTTTACCAGAAACACTAGTAAAGGAGACCTTTCAAAGACATTTGCAAATAAGGATAATAAGCAGAATTGTGTTTAATTCTAGGAAGTATTTACTCTTAAAAATATCAGAATCACTTCAGATTTTAAAAGGTATAACAGCTATTTTCATCTGTCATTTGACCTTCAAATTAGGCTATTTAATGTGCTTTGTCTGTGATAATAAATGAAAAAGATGTGTTTCCTTCAGCAGCCACAGAAAACAAAATACTAACGCTGCAGTGTGAAGAGAGGCACTCAGAAAGGGTGGACAGAAATAAAAAACCAACCAAAAGTCCCAATTATTGTGTATACCAATACAATATTCCTAGGAGTTGGGTTGCTAGTCCAGAGCATCTTTCTGCAGAAGACAGATTACTGCCGTATTCTAGAGCCTTTCCTTCATCACTTGCATTTTGATGGCACCTATATCATATTAAAACTGGCATATCTCCTTTTTAGCAGGCACAATTCCACCTAACAGATGGCCATGATGATAGACATGCCAAAGAACCAGTATGTGTATCAAGTTTGATTATTAGGGATGAAATTCCTATCCAAGAATGTTTGAGTGGCATTCTGTACCAATCATCTGAACCTATTGGTATGGGTTGGAACAAATGCTGTTTCGCTAAAGTCAAGGGATGTGTTAACTACAAAATAGGGAGATAAGAACTGTGTAACTTAAGGTCTTAGTAAAATGGAAATAAAGGCCGTTGCTTCTGGATCACTCACTCCACTCTAGCAAGACTCAGTCATGAAGCAAATCATTAATTTCTACTGGCTATCCACAATTTAGTGTTTCTGGGGTATTTCCTAGCAAATAGTTTTCTTTTTCAAATGACATTGTAGCTGGACAGCATAGATCTTACTGCACCATGGACAGTGCAAAAATCTGCTGAAAGGAAAGCTGAATCATTAGAAAGTTGGAACACTACGCAAAGGCTTGTGAAAGCTGAATTACCCATCTCCTAACAGAGACTCCTGTTGTCACAGGGTATGTTGTGCTGTACCTGTTTTTTTTACCACAGTATAAAACTGTCACATATTTCACAATAAATAGCTCATTTTAAAATAGTAGACACTGTAATGACAGCAGAAATATTTTAGCTGGTTTAAACCAAAACTAGTATGTTGTGAAAAGATTATATTACCAAGGTCTCCACTCTTAATTGTGCCAGAGGCAAATAAGAATCATGGGTGTCAAAAAAGGCATCTAATATTCACATGTTTTCCATCTGAAAGAATCCACAGTGATGCATAAACAAAACCCTAGAATGTGAAATCATCAAACTAGTATTTCTGCTCAACATAATCATTTTTTTTAATTGGTGATGAATAAGATTTTGAGGTTTTTTCTCTGACATATATTTTTACCAAACTACTGCTGAGGCATCAGCATTGATTTCTTTCATCTTTCTTTACTTTTTTGTGGTTGTGTTTTGCATTTGAAATAAAGGAGGAAGGCTATAGAAGGCTCCAACTAGGTGGATTTCATAGATTTTGCAAAGTGGGAGTTTGTCATTAATTTTCCATTTGAAATCAAAACATACAATCTTGCCTATAGATGTCCATCCATTATTTACGTTAGTTTATCATGGTGTAACAATACCAGACATTTATTTGACTGGTCTAGTGGAGAATCAAATGCAGGTTTTTTGATGAGGCAATAGTAACTATGATTTAGCCTTTCTTACTCAAAGTCATCATTGCACTTCACAATGCTTTGTGGATGCATTAAGCTATGTGGATGCATTACACTTGTGGAGTCTACGTGGTGTGTTGATTGAGGTTAGCAGATTGTTCCCCTACTTTTGCACTTCCTGGCAGGTGTATAAAGGCAGCAGGTAATGTGACCATTACTGTCCTTTTTAAGCACGTACTCCAGACCCATGATCTGTGACGGCCGAACGCATTTCAGAAATGTCATTTGCAAATTGTGTAAAAAATATTGAGCAAAAATGGTTCAAAAATCTTTTTTCTAATTATTATGAACACAAGCCTTTCAGAAGACTGGAATTAAGATATGTTCAGGGGGATTTTATATCTTTTGAGTTTTTCTTCCTCAGAATAATTTCTATTAATTTTTTTCTTGATTAGTATAAGGACATAGTTCAATAAGAGGATTGAAATAAGTTAGAGATTGGGTTACTTTGGCAGTGGCAGATTGAAATTGAACTTCATGACTCTACCCTGTTCCTTTTGCAGAAAGAAATAAAACCTGCAAGAGTAAAGGTTCCCATTGCTACTTTTGCCACAGTTTTTCTCAAAGGAATCTGGGGAAGATGTTAGAAAACATTGATGTGCATGAAGGGCTCATCCACTGCCCACAGCTGGCTGGCTCTGCCTGGTTTCAGGGCTGCCCAGTGTCCTATGGGAATGTCCCACTGGAGAGGAATTTGCATCCCTAATTCTCTCGTCTTGGCCAACACATGTCTTTTTTTAGAGGCATTCTGGGGTTTTTTTCAGAAAAGCTTTGATTTTTAGCATGTCTTTTTCTCTTAAGTATTTTCTTCAGTGATAAGCTCTGTAATGCTGCATGTTTAGTTAAATGTAAGTGCACTGATTTCATTGCAGCAACCAGAGTAACCAATGCTGAAGCTAAGCAAGAGAGATCCTATTTCATTTTTCCAGTACCAAATCTTAAACAGTGAAATACAGCTTTAGAAATAACATAAGGTATTATTTGACAGATTTTTTAAAAAGGTACTATTTTGTCACAAGATTTGCAGAATGGTTGTTGGTGACAGACAGATTTTTTTTTTTCTATATTAATATATTTTTAAAATACAAGATCAGTTAAATAGAAGCTAGGTCAGGCAGATAATTTATCTGATAAGCAATGTTTCTTGTTTAATAGTAATTCCTTAAGATCAAGATTCTTAGGCATCATTTTTCATCATGAAGTGTTATAGTTAGAAATGCTACTGATAGATAAGTATTCAGTATCTGTACACATTTCTAAGATCAACATATCCACTTTCCATGTCTTTACAAAGTTAATTTTGTGCTCTGCATCTTCCTTGTGAAATTACAATTTACATTTTGATTCACCATAAAATTTAGTTCAAACTTTTCCTCCTATTTCATTCTAGAGATCTGAATGCTTTTATTTAACAGATTGTCCTTTGATCTCAAGGAGACAATTGCTGTTTTACTCCTTTAATGAAGCTTGTATTATTACAGGCAAAATGAATATTAGACCAAATGGTAGTAGAAATCCCAGAGGGAAACATGCTCCTCTGTCTGGATCTTGGAAAAGCAGAATAATTCATTTTACTCAGTGATTATATTCAATAAACCCATAGTTCCTGTTCTTATTTACTTTTTTTTTCAATAATATGGGACAGTATTTCTGTTCTTTAGATTTGAGGTACTAGTCACAATTCCTTTGTCACAAATGGCACATTGGGCAGTTCTTAAGTGTGACTGAGAAGAGAGAATCTGTTGAAGGAAGTTGGAGTTAAAAATGACACTTTACTTATACTTTTAAGTAGCTAATGCCCATTTCTTACCTGTCCTCTCAATAGACATCAGTCTGGATCATGTTTCTCTACCTTTTAGACCCTGATTGCCTAGAAACTAGGAGTGATCAGATTTGAAAGTGACATTTCATAGAGGAAACAGCAGGGGATGGACACATATAGAGAATAGAAAGGAACAGAAGATAAAGGTAGTTGAAGTTAAAAATTAGTTACACATTTGAGAAAGAAGGGAGAACACAAATGACATGAACTTTAGTAGCACGCGTACAGTCCCCTTTCCCTGACATGTGTGGCCACAAACCATCAACTTTATTAATAGCTTCGATAATTTTTTTTGGTTCTCTTGATTATTTTTCCACCTATACTATCTACTTTAGACACAGACTCAACTTCAGGAACAGTATTGTTGGTTGCACCACACTGCTGGGCTGGAGGTTTAATTCAGAAGTATCTTTGGGCTACATCATTCTGCAGAAAAATGCATACACTGCAACTGAGGGCATGTTGTAAGGACATTCTAAGGGCTGTTGCTTTTTGCTGCTAGATGTCATCATAGAAAAAAAAGAATGCTCAAAAAGAGGACATAGTTTGACTGGAGCAGTAGCAATTACCTCAGTACAAATCTATTTGATGGCCAGAAAGATACAGGTACTTTGGCAGATGTGCAAATGTGAGGAGCTTCATCTGTCTGAGTTCTGACCCCATTCTGCATCTGAAATCTGAAGCAACACAAAAAATAAGGAAAGGGAAACTCCACTAAGGAGTGGAAAAAAAACCCTTAACAATTATTGCTTTTAAAATTATCATTAAGCAAAAATTAACTATCTCAGAATATGAAAAACTTCCAAGAGTTAAATCTTTCTTGAAGAGAATTGGTAACCCTGGAAATCAAAATGTGGCCGTCACTAACGATAAAGTGGCCCACTCAAGCTATTTATCTTCTGGATACAACATGGAATTCTGTCTAATACAGGTAAAATAACTTACGAACATCTGGTGTCTGTGAGCAGGAAAGAAAAATACTTTGTCAATTCTTAGTACAAGGTATACTTTTATTTTTGGTAGGAGAAAAGAGTTTGATTTCTTTTTCTGCGGCATTTCTTGTAATGTTATATTAGAGAGCAAATAGGAGCTATGAACAAAGATTTAAAGTGATGAGCTGTCCCATGCCTGTTTACAAGTCAGGATTTCATTTTACATAGAGTTCTCTATAACGACTTTTTAAAATTTAAATTAGAAACATGGCCAGCAATGCATGCAAAATGTTCATTCATTGTAGTAAACTACAAAAATATTGCTTTTATGCAATGAGAATGCCATTGTAGAATTTTAAAAGGCATAGAAATAAAAGGCTCCGGATTGGAGTGATTTAAACAAACTCACTAGGATATAGCAGATGATTAAAATACAATCTATAATTACATTACACTGGTATCAGGTAAGGATAAAAGCCTATAAATACACTGGGGTCAGGGTAAGCATAAAAAATGAAACAGTTATTTGAATAATCTGAGATCAAGTTGCAGTAATTAAAAATGAATGTATTATTCAAATGAAGGAATTAGGTTACAACACTCATATGAAAATATTATTGTGACAGACTGAAATAAGTTGGAAGCGATTTTGATAAAAAATTGGGGCAAGAAATATAGTGATTTACATTGGGGAAAAAGTAGACAATCTGTGCGGATGAGAGTATTTGCAACTCCTCCTTCAAATCCCCCATCAAAACTCATACCTTTCAGCTGGCCTTCGAGAATTATCCACTACCCCTAGCCTCTTCTTGGACATTGCTCTTTCAGATACACAGATCAATCCATTAAGAATTAAAAGTGCTATAGCTAAGGACTCTACATGCACTCACAAAGGAATTAACGGGATCTGCACCTACTAGCAGGCATATTGCTTAATCTACCCCACACATTGCTAGTTATCCATTTTCATTGCCATTACACAGGAGATTTCTGTCATTTGTCTCCTGCTCTTTCTTTCTCATCTCCTGTCAGTTTGGAGGTGAAAGTCTACACGTAAGACTGACACAAAACAGTGTTATTTGTGTAAATAGTTGATGGCTACTTGCAAATTAAGCACTTGTTATTATAAATAAAGGTTTTTGAAATCTGACCTTTCCACGGCAAACTCCTTGAGGCAAGAACCTGTCTGGAGGTGTCCTGAATATGTAAACCAAGGATATTTAATTATTAATAATAATTAATAATGAAAGAATTAGAAAGCAACTTGGTGGGTTTTTCAGGTGATAGCTTTCATATCCCTCATATTAATTAACTTTTACAAGTGTACTTTGAGAGCCCTCTCCGAGTGGCTCTTTGCCATTGCCCATAGCAGAGGGTAGAGAGCTGCTCTGCAGGTGCACGTGTGCCCATCAGCAGGCCCGTCTGAAATTCCCTCAGATAAGTGAATGACTGCACATCAGAAGCCAGAGCAAGATCAGGAGTAGCTTTCTTCATTTTTGCCCAGTGACTGCTGCCTGAAGTTCTCCTCAAACCTTTCTAGCATCTGCAAGAGTCTATTGAGAGGATAATTTAGCTCACTTAAAATATGCCCAGCTATGCCCCCTTAAATCCTCAGTTGATCCTTTTATCATCACATAGTATATTTAAGCCTCCCATTCTTACCTGTTAAATCCTTCATACTTCTCTTTTCTAGCCTCTTTTTGTCTTCCCCTCAAAATGCAGTGTTTGGTTTCCCCAAAAGGTGGTTGTTTGTCCATTTTATATCTTTTTCTTCTGCAATGACTTATGCACTTCGCAATAAGTTGTTCATGCTAGAACTGCTGGTACTGCCAACTCTTTTCTTGAAATTCTGATTCAAATATATTATCTAGGCACACTTCCATTTCCAGAGAACTGGATGTATCTATTAGATATAGATCAGATATCTGAGTAACATTTAAAAGGCACGCAATTATGCATAGGGGACTTCAGGTCAAGAAGCTGAATAGTCTTGAATGACCTGTCAAAAGCAGCCAAATAAAGCTTTTAAAAAAAAAAAAAGTTACAACTACAGCTATTTCCGTTTCTCCACCATTATTCACTCTTCACCTGTCTGTGCAGTTAATTCAGCTAATAATACTGTGCACAGGTAAATGAGCACTGAGATAAAATGTTAATTCAGATTCAGAAAGATGACTTGTGTAGAAGTATCCTGAATTGATAACTGAATTGTGTGCAAGACACAGCATCTCATACACAGTTTTCACCTCTCTGGTAGTGTCATTAAGTAATGTACTCAGACCATCTGCAGTGTACCTGTGAAACAAAGTCTGCAACTTTAAAAATAACTGTTTAGTTGAATATCATCCCAGCAGACATTGGAGTCTTGAGAGAATTCTTTTAATGGGCAGTAAGTCAGATAGTTACATATATACATGTGCTACAATGTAAGTGTTACCTGACTGGCATATAGATTAACAATAATCAGTTAATATTTTATCCGTTTGTATTTAATGAAAACTGAGAATGTGGAGTGGAGTATGAGGCTGAAAGCTGATGGAAAAGAAAATGAGAAAAAAGAATTAAACAGGAGGAAGTTACCAACTGAGAACCCCCTAGCTAAAAAGCCTTAAACATAGAATAAGAAGCTACACTGAAAGGCATTTTATATTGTCATGACAAGCAGTATTTCCCAGGACTGGCGAAATAGGCCTAAACTGTCTCTTCTACACATGGGCAATATTTTCCATTATGAAGATAGGCACTAAATCCTGTTTCCACTTCCAGGGCATAGAGAGCATTGATTTTTCCGGTGTCTTAATAAAGAAGTATGAGGACACGTTTTTTGAGATAGGATAGTACAGGATCATCTTCTCAGGACCAAGAAGACACACATTAAGGGAGAGAGTAATGGAGCGTTTTAGTGATTCTGAGTTGTAGATGCAGATGGTTGTCCATGTGAGTGCTAGCTTTTAGCAGAACAAAAAGATATGAGGCAGTGAAGCATCTCCAGCAGGTTGTGTATACTGTGAGGTTCACTGCTTGTAAACTGGCCAGCATTCAGTAGGCTGTGTTTTGGTCTCAGTCATACATAGGTTAGGCAATGATGAACTATGTTTTTCCATAGTGCCAGATTGTATTCAATTTCCATACCCCAGAGAGATTCCAAGTTGTTCATTATACTTTGTCCTGGTTTAAAAGGAAGAGAGGTAGTAGATAATATTAAGTGTCCAGTAGGACAGGTCAGAGAAGTGCAGAGATGGGTTCATCAGTGGGGGGCTGAGGGGGTAATAATGACAACAGCCTTATCAGCAGTGTAGATTTCCAAGCAGACTGGGAGGCTTGATAGGTAGTTGCTGCCATTATTCTGCTTTGTAAAAATCTTCTATTCTCAGGAGCATTCCAAACATTTAATAGAACTTTTCTTTTAATCTCTGTGACCCTTTTACTTAGAGTAGCCTCATACCATTCCTCTTAAGATTTTGTGCCGTTTTAAGAAGGGGCCAGCCAGGACACACGGGTTCATGCCAGCACTATGGAGCTAGCAGAATTTCACCTTGGTGTGTAATCCCTGCTCCTCCAAAAGCCAAATAGTTCTTTGGGGATCACTGCATGCTTGACATCGAATTTCTTCATTACTCTCATGAGACAGAGATAAGTGTTCAAAGGTTTCCACAAACTTTTAACATCACGAGTCCCACGTGTTTCTATGGGAGTCATGCACCCTGGAATGCTGTTTTTGCTCAGCAACAGAAATATTATGAAGTGACTGATGTTGAATAGTTTCCAGCCCTGGCTGCATCTTTTCACTCTAGAGTTTTGCAGGGGAATGATTTAAGCAGAAATAAGCACCCGCATGGTTGTAGGTAAGCACAGGCAATTTCACTTAACATCTTATGGGCAGTGCCACCTTTGCTGTCTGGCTGAAGGAGTGCTCTGGCTGCAGATTTGGGGTGCCGGTCCAGAGGAGCGGGTGACACAGCCCAAGACTGCCGTGTCACAGCTTGGCTCCGCTCTGAAATTCACCTTCCTGAGGGCTTCAGCATCCGCCACAACCTGCCCGGCAGCGGTGATGGCAACAACCATCGCAGCCTGGACTCAAAGGCAACATCACAGCCTGTCCGCGAAGTTTCGGTGGAACTGGAGGGGCGCGGGGTGGGGGTCGCAGGGCACTGCCTCATTGCGCTGTTTCCGGAGCAAAGAGGGATGCTGCCCGGGTGAGCAGACAGCATTGTAAACGATATTGTTCGCTTTGCGCGTCAGTCCGGCAGTTTATTTAAAATATTATCTCCGGTACCGTCGGTGGGCGCGTGGCCCGGCGCCCCTCCGTGAGGGAACACATCTTCGCCACCGGAGCTACAGCATCTCCCTCTGTCGTGACAGGAAAAGCACGGGGCGGCTGTCGGGAGAGCGGCACGGGGGCGCGCGGAGAGGATTTAATCAAAGTTCCCGACAGCTCGCGGCGTTATCAGCCCCGGCGGTGCGATGTGCAGCCTTGTGTAAAATTAAATAAATAACGGCGCCCCCCTCCCTCAGCGCGCCCGGCGGCGGCG
>VZRE01008286.1:338587-504275 GCA_013396775.1 Cephalopterus ornatus
CTCTGAGGGACCGGGTGTCGCAGGCGGTGTTTCAATAGCAGACTCTTAGGACTTTGTCTTTCGTGTGGTAACCAAAAGGAATCTCAGATTCCGGCTTAGTGTCTTCTGATATTTTCCAGTTTCTTTTTGTTGTGTGTTTGGTTTTTTTGCTGTTTTTTGTAGAGTAATTGTTACACAGTTCTTTAAAACTGTGACTGTTCTAACTTTATAGGTTAGCTCAGCATTATCTTGCTAAGGATCTCATCCAACCAAGTTACTTAACAGTTGGAATTCTTTACTGTGAGGGTGGTGAGGCACAGGCAGGTTGCCCAGAGAAGCCGTGGATGCCCCATCCATGGAATCGTTCAAGGCCAGGCTTGGATGGGACTCTGAGCAACCTGTTCTAATGGAAGGTGTCCCTGCCCGTGGCAGGTGGGCTGGAACTAGATGGTCTTTGAGGTCGCTTCAAACCCAAGCCAATCTGTGCTTCTGTGATTAAATAATTTATATGATGAGTGTAAACTGCAGAGGTTTGAAAGGTGTTTTTTATCACAAAACAAAAATTCTTTACAAAATTGAAAAAAAAAAAAAATCGCGCGTATGTTTTCTGTACCCATGCATGCTGTTCACTTTTCCCTCTGTTTCACCTCTGTTTGGGTCTTGTGCCAGAACTGTGGATAAAAACTTAGGTACAGAGACCTGGTTCAGCCAGCATATTTATGAGTACATGTATTTATATACATGTAAAATTATCTTCATTTACAACCATAATTGTCTTGAGTGGAATGTATCTTAAACAATAAAGTCCATAAGTACCAATCTGTCTTGTGGGTTTTATTTCTTTTTGCAGTTCTTGGGAGTGAGGTGGTGTTCCACGGGCAGTGCTAGTAGTAACGCAGAGTCAGACAAAGATGCTACAACGTAGACAAAGATCAGTGAAGGAAATGAAACTGCCGTGAGCATGAGTGACAGGATCATCCTTTAATTTCTTGGATTTCAATACGATTAACAGGAGGAACCTTCCTCTTTTGCTTTTAGATGCCCATTTTCCTCCCAGTGATGGCATAAAATGTTTTTCATACACATGAAAAGCCTCACTTTGGCTAAATAGATCATTCTAATCTGAATCTGGAAAATCAATGAGAAATCAAGTTGCATTTAAGACATCTGTGTATTTTGTACAGATATTTCTGAAGAGGTAAGCTCGTCATCGGTCTGTGGTCACAGCCTTGCATTCAGACCAGTGGGTGGCTGAGAGTGCAGATTGCAAAAATATGTGGTCGAGTGCATTGCACTAAATCATAGTGCGACTCTCTGTTAAATTCAATTTTTCATGCAGACACATCTTGAGGGGCTGCCATTCTCTGCACAGTATTAATTCTCCTGTTTTCTCCTACTCATACTTGAATATTTTAGGCATTTGACAAAGTAATTCTTCCTTCGGGATGTATCAGCTTTAGAGCATCTGAATTAGTTAATTTTGAACTTTGTCTAAACTCTACCACCTTTCTCAGGACTTGGGCTGTCAATAGCTAGAAAATAAAAGCATGTAAATTCACTTAATTTTCAGACATCCTCTCAACAAGATAGGCAAAATTCTCTTAAGGGTGACCTGTAGAGGGTCTAGGGAGCCTGCAGAATGCCTCAGACCCTGGCAGACTCCCCCCTAGGGAGCCAGTATGCTTTAACTGGCTTCCCATTGAAGCAGCTGTAAGAAGTGAATGCATAAGAAAGAAAGGTAATGAAAACTGACAAGTTGAAAAGAAATTGAGAGTTTAATCTGCAAAGTTGTGCTTGAGGGGGCTTCCATCATGATATTCCTATGGAGTAGCAAAAAGAGAAAAAAATTAAGAAACTGCAGAGTATGATGAATTTACATAATTTTTTCTTGCACCAGGCAGTATTTATTAATTTCTTTTCTGCCACTTTACAGCATCTCTTTGCCTCTCAAAAAAAGAAAATGAAGTACACAAAACCTGGCAGTCATAATGAATGTGTGAAATGCTCACAGATTATTTATAAGCATGCAAGTTATGTAGTTGTTGGAGATTCTCTCCCTTCTGCTCCTGCTTGGTGATGAAGAATGGTATTTTAATAGGCAGATGGTAAAGACAATTACAGTTTGGGGCTCAGCTGGGAGTTACATCAGTTTATTGCAAATTATTAGTTGATAAATGCTTTTGTTTACAAGCAAAGTCTTAAGCAGCTTTGTAATCAGTTTATCAGCTGCAAACTGAATTTTGACAGCTTGCCTTTGGGGTATACAGTCACTTCTTTCCTGGCCATTTAGAAATCATGCTGACCAGGCAGGCAGAATGGCAGCTCCTATGCACCTGTATAATGCTCAGTAAACTGGTATTTCTTATTAAGCCTGTTTTGGAAGAAATCATCAAGTACAGAATCCTTCGTCCTTGCTAATCCATGTTAGTGTGTAGAGAAAGAATCTTAAGTATTTTCTCATTCATAATCTTTTTGTTTAGTTCAATTGTGACTAGAAGTAGCTCAGTCTTTGCTTTCTTTGCTTTCTGTTAACAGACTCTTACTAGATAAACTAACTGGGAGACTGGCAGTAGTTTACAATACATGTTTACCTTGGACACTGTGTGTAGCTTGGAAGGTGGCAATGCTTTTGATCGTTTAGAGTTTTCAATTAATTTATTTCTAGCTTCTACTTCAAAAGGCAGAACTATAATACCTGGTGTTTAACACATTTAGAGGAAATCTGAGGTATTGGTATGGTAGTTTGTGTGTGTGGTGGTTGTTTTTTTAAATGAAGTACTTTTTAAATAGAAAAGACTGGGTTACATGCGCATTGCAGCTTCTATGGCATTTACATTTTAGACCATACTAAACATGTAAATGTACTTTCAATGCCTTTTGCTTAGTTGCTGGTTTAGTAAGAGGGACACTGATTTGTCACAGTCTTCTTTTCACTGCAGCCAGTGTAAAACGTTCTAATGGCTTACGTGGGAGCAAGACTTCTTTTGGAATCAAGAAGTGCTACTTTGCTTCCATGATTGTTACAGCTGAGGTAAACTAGTTTCTGAACTTCAGCCTGAACATTAACATGAGGAAAGTTCCAAGATAACTCGCAATAATAGCAGCTGTTTTCTTAGGGTTACAGTGCACTCAACTAAATGCTTCAGCTTTTGTTCATGATAAAGCGTGACTTTCGTTTCTCACACAGCTGAAAACTTTTTCTGTAGTGTGGCCCCTGTATTGAATAAGCAGCCAAGTCTCATAACTAATATTTCTTACTTCAGTTTTACCATTCTATAACTTCCCCATTTCTCCTTTTATTTATTGTGTTGGTTTCCTTTACAAATACAACATATCGCTACAGCTCCTGCTGTATAATCATTCCTTCTGCTCAGGTAACTCTGCCATTCACTCTGCATTTGCCCAGGGGCACGAAATGAGCCCTACAGTAGCAGGTGCAAGACAGTAGAAAATCCATTGATAAGATGCAGTGTACTCTGCTTTCCCTGTAAGAAAGAGGTGCCATTAAAGCATAGCTATTGTCTCATTTAATCACCTCTTTTTTTCATACACTCCAGCCTAACGAAATAACTCTGAAAAGACAATCCACAGGCATGATTGTGTTTGTAAGGCTACAGAAAGGTCACTTTACAGCTGTGCTGTTATGGAAGCAGGGATTGTAGGAATGTGTGTATCTGAAGCTCTGCTTCAGAGTAATTGGTTTCAGTGGTCCATTTTCTTTCTCTGAAACATGGTGCATCCACAAAAGCTGGGGGGAGCAGTGGGCGTCACCTGGGAATGTCTCCTGAGAAGCTCTTTGGAGAGTGCCCATTCAGTGGTCCTGCAGAAAGTGAAAGGGGAGATGAGTGTGCTGTGACAGTAAGTCCTAGATCCTTTGCAGTGGTTATGGGAGTGCAACATGGGCAATGTCAGCAAGGGTTTATTGTTTTTTCCAAGCTGTTTATCATTTCCTTTCTGAAGGATTAGTAAATTCTGAAATAACACTCAAGTGAGACCTAATTCAAATGTAAAAAAGGTGTAGCACTCAATTCAAAACAGAGGAATTAGCAAAGAAATGAGAAACAAAAAAAGGAAGAAATTGCTCAACTTGGGAAAGAACTTCGTTGTTTGAGTTTATGCTGAATTGAGAAAATATAACAGGTTTAGCATTTGTGGCAGGCTTTAATTTCAACCTCTGAGCAGCAGACTTAACTTCTTGTGATGTGGGAGGATATTACAGTTTTCAGCTTCATTCCGTAAGTATTGCCATTTGTGCCAAACATTTAATAGTTTTACGCTGTGGACTGTCGTCCACCAGGAGCTGATATCACCTAAGACTTTTTAGAGCCATCTAATAGAAAGATATGTATTCATTCTGATTAGCTCAGGATTTGAACGAGGGTCCCAGAAGAGATATATAAGCCTCTTAAATGCATAGAACTTCTAAGGATATGGGTTTAACTGTCTCCCCCTGTGGTAAATAAGCTGTGACAGCTCTATCGGGGGGAAAATGGCAAATAAAATTACCACATTATTTTCCTGTGAATATTTTCGGAGGACTAATCTATTTTGCGTCTTTACCTAATAGAACTCTGTTGAGTTGCATGTGGACATTTAATTGGAGGAAACACATAGAAATCCTCAAACAAACAAAATGCAGGCACGCAACAGTGGAAAAAAGAAGAGGTCCAAATCTAAGCGTTTCTTACACTCCTTGCTCTGTAGAAACAGTGTGCTGCATTCGAGGTTCAGCTGATGAAGATTTTTGCAGTGTGAATTTGAGAGCTGCTGCAATATAGACGGTGATGTTAGTGATAGTTGTATTGCAGCAAGGGAAAGACCTACCCCTGACACTGACACCAAAATGCCAGGTTCGGGAGCTCTCTCCCCTAGGACTGGCGAGTTCCTTTCATATTTTTCTTTTCCTCTTTATCAGCTATATAATGCCTGACAGTTTTAACTATAAAATCATCTATTGAGATGAAAATACTGTCAGCTGTCAGCATATGACTAAGCTGAAGTCAGGCCCAAAGCTCAGGTTGACTTGGGCAGCAGTAAGAGCTATATTCCTAAGGAATATTTGTTCCCCTGTTTCTGGAAAGAGATTTTATGTCTCAAAAGGCAGGGATTTTAAAACTTCCTTTTTTAATTTGACTAGTGCCTTTCTGGTGAGTGTTTTTCTGTTGCTTTGTTCTGAAAAATATCATTACGGTTCCTTTATTTTGCCCTTTGTTTAGTGAGTTAAAAATTAAGAAGTCTCCATATTCTATGCTGAAAGCAAAGGTAATAGTAAAAGTGGAACAGAATTGGTTTGTCCATTGGTCTAATTTTATAGAGTATAATAGATTTTCCATTTTTTGCAGTCAGTATACTTATAGTGTGCAATGGGTTAGTTAAAATTAAAGGTCAAGTGTCTTTTGGCAATCTCCTTTGATCAGTAAACAAGGAAAAATTATAGAAGATGCTAAGTAATCATCTCATTAATGTAGCACTAAAGCTGTTTTTTGTGGGAGTTTAAGAAATCTGAATTTGCAGGGGTGATTTTTGAGACAGTTCACTGAGAGATGGCTGGAACCACGACGTTAAAATGCATTAATAGCAAAAATGCTGTGCAAAGTATGTATTTTGTGTACACATGTGAAAAATGCTAAGAATTATTTAGCAACTGGAAAGCCTGTTCACAAAATGCGTTTGATTTATTGCTGTATACACCACAGATCCGTATCACATATTCTTACATTATTTTATTCAAAAACTTGTATGAACCATGAGTTGGCATGTTGTAGAATACTGAAAAGGCATTAATCAACCCAAATAAACAAGTACATAGATCTATCTAACAACTATGAAGTAGTTAATAAATTTTTAGCAATTTTATTACAGAAAAGAGGTCTAAAAGAGTAGTGCTTAATTATCTGGACTCCTCTGTGCTGGGCTCTCTTTTGATTGTATTAATGAAGCAGCTGGCCCATTGTTTCTCTTTAATTCCTCTATTGTTTTAAGAATATGTCACAGCTCTTTATTCTTTTATCAGGTGCTGTGCAGGAGGATTCACACAATAACTCATATTCCTACTGTATTTGCCAATGCACAAAGAAACCTCCAAAGCATTTTTCAAAGAAGGGGCACACATAATTTATAAGTTCTGTTCCTTGTACCACTCTACTGTCAAAAATTTCAACAGTATTGGATTTGAATGAATTATAATTTTTTTATTAAACAATGTGTCTACATATAGATATATGTACTTCGTTCATGTCAAAAATTAGAGATCTGCCCAGTAGCTTGTGCCTACTGAAATGGCATTCATTGTGCTGTCGTCACAACCCCATGGGTGAGAAGCAGGAAGAACCCAAATATGAAGATCCCATCCTATTCTAATATGCAAATTCTCCTTAAATGCTTAACGTGTGCAACAAAGGAGGGAAAATAATAAATTGACTCCAACCCCCATTACCATTACTTAAAAGCATCATTTTTTACAAATTGGAATATTTCATTTGGAGAGGAAGGTCTAATTCAGTTTACAGTGCCTGGAAGTTGCTAAGAGTAACAGTCTGTTGTTTAAACAAATTCTGATAGTCTTTTGACCCTTCTTGCAAAAAGATGTGTGTACAGGAAATGGGCTATTATGTTTTTGCAGTAACACAGTCAAAGCCAGTAAGCACAAATTTTACTACACAAAAGTAGTACTTCTGAATTAGCTGGCATTGAATATTTGTTTTAATAGAAATTGCCACTGATTTCCTAAACTTCCGTGAAAGATATATGCCATTTCTGGGTCAAAACAACTAGACTTAGATGGTTCAGCTAGGAAAATCAGTTTATACTAAAGACAGGAAAACTGGGATTGCCTTTGAATATATGTTTATACATCATTATGCTTCTTCGTCTGTGAAACAGCTGTAGTCAATGGAAATACTGGTTTTAGCTACTTGCTTTCTAAAGTCACTTTTCCTAAAAGCAATGGTATGAATCAAGAGGCTTTATGGTTTCATCCATTTTGACGGTCTTTTCTTTCAGTAGAGTTAGGTGAGTTGTATAAATATATTTTTCAGACTGTGATCCACAGATTCCAAATGACCATTCTTTAAGGTCTGCAAAGCATAGGTGGGAAAAAAAAAATAGCAGCCCACCATCAGAAGGCTCACTGTGCAGGTTTCTGTGTCTTCCCTGGAAGTGGTGTAGGGTTCTGAGAATCAAAATGGGTGAAGGGCCATTGCCTTAATTAAATTTTCAGAGCAAATTCTTAATTCCAAATATCACAATAGAGGGTGCTTTGTTTAAAAAAAAATAAGGGCTGTTAAAAAAAAAAAAAACAAACAAGGTTTTTTTCTATTTTAGGTGTCTGTCCTACATAAAGTTTTGTATTCACATGCATATCTATCACCACATTACTCCTTTTTCTGAATACAGAAGATAGAGTGTTATTGCATCTAAGTATGATTTAATTGGTTCAATTTACTATATATTTTTTATACTAAGTGTGATTCCATATCTTGATGAGTCCAGATGTAGTTATGCTTCTGGTTTACAGCATCCCATTGCTTGCATTTTATTATTTTTACAAAGCAAGTGTCTATCAATCACAGAGATAAATTAGAAAAAATTGTGCAAACATGACACATTGCTAAGATTTTTTCAGCATGCTATGTAATTATTAACCTGATTTTTTGCCATTGAGGGAAGCCATGAATTACAGATAGCATGGATGAAGTTAAATGCTTTTATATTATATAAATTTTCTTATACAGTATTCTATATGTATGGCCATACAATATAATTGAAGCTTTGTCAGCCCTGTAGCCTAGCAACAGATAATACTGTTAGGTTACTGAATTGCTCCTGGTTGACAAGTAGGGAGTATTTTTGTGTTTATCATGTTTGCTAATGATGGGATCCTTTCCAAAAGGCTTGTCTTAATCTTAATTAGAGTTTATCAGCAGAGGTCTGCATGACATTGTGCAGACACTGATTTCATAAATAATAAAAAGTGCAAGTGAAAAATTTGGCAGGAGAAGAAGATATTTAAGACCACTGATTCTTGTAAGAGCAGCATGAATTTCCAAAATGTAATCAAGTTTGAACTGTGACTCTATTCTTTATTATCGAAACTTGCAGTACACTCCACTGCAGTTTTGACAGCAATTATGAGTATGATTTATAAGCTTCCTGTTAGGAACCAGATCTGTTTGCACAAGAATCTTGATCATAAACATTACAAAGAACAGTAAGTCCACAGTTTTTCAGGGACATCAGGACCTTACTCTGTCATTTTCATTGAAAGTTTGTTTTTTTGGTTTTGTAGGGGTGTTTTTGGTTGATTTTTTGTGGGCTTTTTTGGTTGGTTTTTTTTTTTTTTTATTTAAGGGTGTTGGTCTTTTTTTCAAGCAGCAGAAATATATGCAGTGAAAGACGTAGACAAAGAAGAGAACCCTGAAATAACCTTTCTATTTAGTGGAAGCTCTGAAGGTATCAGATAACTGCTTCAGTGCCTGATGTCATTTGGTAAAGAACTCATGCCAATGCAATTGGAATGTAATTTTTTGCTCTGGTTTGCACAACATATTCTTTAACTTTCTCATCTTTCGATGTTTAAATAAATGAGCATTTTTAATTCCTTGCAATATGAATTAGGAAAAGAGTTAAAATAAATGCATAACATTTACAGACATTTTTATTCTCTTCTTATGTTCGATATGTATGTATATATCACATAAATTTCTTTGGTTTAACTTAAGATATAAAACAATACATTGCAGGCTCAAAAAGCTAATTTTCAATTTCACAGAGCTCTCCAATGTTTCAAAGCCTTCTGGTAATCTAAAACCTTCCTTTCTGCACTGACACAAGAGTAAGACTCTTCTTACTCCACCACATAAAACCACTGACCCCTTTCAGTATACAGGATGTGATGGTGAGTCTTCCCTTGCATCCTCCACACATGCACACACCGTTTCCCTTGCTGTTGCCTCTGATGGGCAGTATGATTCGTCCTGAGATAAGAACCCCAGGTGGGGAATTGTCCTAAGAACAGAACACTAGGTGGGAATTGCAGGAGCAACTGCCTGGATTGCTTGCATAATGAACGCATTCCAGAGAGGGGGAAGCTGTGATGGTTGTGATTGACTTTGGTATACTTTGGCCTGCAAAAGGGTATAAAATGCTGCTGGAGACTGGGCCAGCTGGGCAGATGGGTCTCCCAAGGTTTCAGGCAGCTTCCTAATGGATTCCCCTCACCCTACCCTGCCCTCGGCAAGGACTCCTGTAGGGCATGTCCAGCCCAAAGATGGGGAATCCTCAGTTTTGTACTGGTGAGTAAAAGCACTAAGATCTGATCACATACAGAGATAAAATCCTAAAGTAGTTAAATGCTTACTTTGTTGCTTTTAAATTGTGCATTCTGTAAAGCCAAAGACTATAAACTAACCTGTTTGTTTTATAACCCTTTAGACTTGCTTATGTTGTATACTGCATTGACAATATTTAGATATTATCAATAAATCGAATCATAATCATCCACATAATTAGTGTCATACTTCTTGCACCTGACTGAGAGTCTTCCCTCTACTACTCTGCCACAATGGATGACCAGTGTACTCATAAAGAGGCCCAAAATCAAAATCACCAGTCTACCGTTGTCTTGCCTTCAAATCGTATGACTATTTCAGAGGCACTGTCAGTCACTCATCGCTATTAGAACTTATCTGATTGTTCATCCTTTCTCTTCTTCTGATGCCTGTGTCTGCCTTGGGATTGAGACACTTGCCCTGGTATAACTTCAGTGGAACAATTTCACTCTTATGGGCTTTTTCTAACAAAAGGAACAGTTGGTAAAACAAATTCAGCCAGTTTAGTGAAACTTCATCTCATATAAATAACATTCTTTTACGTTTCTTTCTGAAATCTTCATGTCTTTGCAAATATTTCATGCCAACATCTTCCTATCTCCTTCTCATCAGCACTGGTACTTGTCTAAGGCTTCCATATTATCCTTTTGAAAACCTGTTGTTAACACTGTCCTTTGCTTTATGAAAAGCTGTTGTGCTTCTGAGAAATTTCTGTATATATGTCAGTTGTGTCTTAGCCTGTGGAAATGTTTGTAGGAAGCAAGTACTTTTTTCCTGTTTTGTAGCTGCCACCTGTAAGGAAGCCCTCATCTCTGACAAAGGTGTCTGGTCAGCATAGTAATTCAAATGATAGTCATGATTGGAACTTCCTATTAAATTTGGAAGCCTCTGCTGGGTACTCTGCACTTGACTGACTTGTGCTCTTTCCTTGACTGTGCAGTAGAAGGCTCAAGAAGACTTCTCTTCCACAATCTTCCCATTTTGCATGAAGGTCAAGGAAATAAAGTAATTTACATCTTCAGGACAGGGGCCCTTGCCTTGCTCTGTTCAGGCAAGCACAGAAAGGGACAAGTGGGGACTGCACCATGTCCTGTCTCTGTGGGTGACTTTTGCTGCAAAGGTGTTATGCTTCATTTCCAATAACTGGAAGAATGCATCATTTGGGAGTTCATCTGGGGGTCTAACTTGACACAACATCATGTGCTGATGAAAACATGGGCATGTATGTCATGATCATTTAAATGCCTCATTTCCTATAGAGTGGGATGAGAGAAAATGAAATAACAATGTACTTCTTGGGTCTGAATCCTGCTGGGCTGAAGGTTTGTATTCATATTCATATGTAGAAGTGGATTTAACTTCTGTAGTTCTGATTACCTTTATTAAGCCAAGCTAGAGACTGGTGTGCTTCCAAAGCCATCACACATCCCACCCAGCTGTGCCTGTTGTAGGTGTGACAGTCTGCAGGAGATGGGTGGATCAGGAAGCCGGGGTCACTGCTCCCTTCAGCTGTCGGTGTTTAATCTGTTGCTGAACATGAATCAACATCCCTGAGGAGCTCTAACACCAGGAGACTGAGTCAGCCTTTTAGCTGATCCAGACTGATTGCAGCTGGACACCCAGTAATCACTCTTTTTTTGGAGGTTGGGTTTGGTTTTTCCCCCCAAGGGTACAGCATGTTTGCTGGGTTAGAGAAAGTCTTATATTTGCACCATTTAATGCTGTAATCTTGGAGTCTAGTAAACCTTAGTATTCTTCAGTCCTCTCAAATTAGTTTGTAAACTTTGGAGCACCTTCAACTGCTGTATTATGAAAGGTGAATACAAAGACACTTTTCTGCTCTGAAACTTCTACACCACTTTGAGGTCTGGAAGCTTAACGTATTTTACCACTGAAACACACTGTTACTGATGCTGTTTTGTTTGCTCGTCTTTGAAAGCTAATAGACTGGTTTAATTAATTGTCCAAGATTTCTCTAAAACAATGTCCTAATTCTTCCATTTAGCTGTGGCATATCATACACTGTTGTTATCTCCTCTACCAGATTTTTGCAACAAGTTGTTTTAAAACTATAATCTCGTTGAGGGGAAAAAAATGAAGTGCAGTTGAAAAGGCAGTTATGCCGAAAGATAAACACAGCAATATTACTTATCAAAACGAGTACAGTTTTTGCTTGCCTAATGAATGCAACATATAGCTTTTTCTATATATACAAAACCCGAGGAAAAAAAAAAGCTTTATAACATATAAAGTATGCAACATTATTTCAGGCATAACTGTATTGGATATGCATCTAGGCCTGAGAGTGTAGATAACACAATATAAGTGCTTTGCCTGTCTAAACATGTTAAATAAATGAGCATTCACTATCGCATTCAAATACATTAGTAGATGTACTCGCATAGTTAATTTTCTTTTTAATGCACTACACGTGACATTTGCTATAGTGTATCTTACTGTTTGATGAAAATTCTTCTACTTCCCCCTCCCCAGTCCCTTTAAACAGACCTTTATTTGAATAAGCCTTTATGGAACAGATCTTTGGCATATCTTCTTTTCAGGAAGTTCAGTCAGTGTAAGCAGAGATAAAGCAGTCATGTTACGAAGAATATTACATAAGGGAAGATTTTTTAGAGAAAGAGGGTGACAAACACAAGGGAGGGGAAGAACGCCCTTAAGAGGAAATCTGATTTCTTTCTTGCAGCTGTTTAGTTTTATTGAGCTGTGATTTGCTATTCAAAATAAAGTGAACTTGGAGTTATGAAAAATATACAGGAAGTTTGGTGAAAATAATGATGCGAAAAGTGCTGTATAAATTATTTTCACCTATATCTTGATTTTCATATTGCTGGCTCTTTAGGAGACAAAACGCAACATTCAAATGAATATTCATGGTACAAATAGTTAGGAAAACTGTCCCCAAACTGTTATCCTTACACGAGAAAATTCCTATATTGATAGAAGGAAGGCAGTAAAAGTAAAATTTATATGCCTCTTTACCTTGAATAAGCCATTCAAATTAAAAAAAAAAAAAGAGTATGAAGATTTGGCACTGCTGTTTTAAGTTCTGGATTCTGATATCGTCAATTAAATCTTTCTGCTTTTATGTTTCCTGTAGGAGGGCAGCTTTGGTGTACCACAACCAAGGCCATCTCAGAGGGTGAAGAGCTGATTGCCTTTGTTGTAGATTTTGACTCAAGGCTGCAAGCTGCCAGTCAGATGACTCTCACAGAAGGCATGTATCCTGCACGCCTGCTGGACTCCATACAATTGCTCCCTCAACAAGCTGCAATGGCATCTATTTTGCCTACAGCTATTGTGAACAGTAAGTGATGAATATTATTCACTGGAGTTTTTTTAAAACAGCATTACTTTAAGGCACATACAAAGAGCTAATCAGCAATAATGAATTCAAGACCACAGAAACCACACCACAGCTCGAAGCCTGCTTTTGTTCCCCCATCATCTCAGATGAACTCACAGCTATAAAAGGAGCAAGAACAGCAGTCTGGCGAGAGCCTCACCCAGACTACCCGACCTGCCCTCGTGTGGACATTCTGTGATCTGCTGCCAGAGGCAATAGGATCAGAAATTGTTCAAGTAGAAAAGATAGGTCGGCTAGCTCTTAAAGTCCAGCCGCTGGTGCTCAAGGAAGCTTGTTGCTTGCAGCTGCAGCTTCTGGTAATAATTCATGATACTCAGTGGTAGAAAAGAAACACATCTCTTCAGCGGCTATTTTAAAATGCGGCAGAGAACATGCCTTATAGCAGTGGTTATCCAAAATTGTTTTTACATCCTCTGCTCATCAGTAGACCCTATCATGGATAAAATACAGTATGCAGTTGAGTACTGTCCTTAGAGAGGAGGGACATGAATGTTCCCGAACTGGGAAAATTCAGCTTGAATTAAATTTTCTATCTTTAGGTTTTTCTTATTACTGCTTTTTACCTTTCTACAGCCCTAGTTCCTCATTCTTCTTTCTAAGTATTTTTCAAATATATTGGCTGCTACCATGATCCTCACCAGTCATCAGCTAGACTTATTGCACATTCTTACCTCTCAGCACTCTGCAAGTCTGTTCATTTAGACTCCATGTTGGAGCACTTCTCCATGCTTCCTGTTGTTTCTAAGTATTATAAGTTATATAGTATTATAGTTATAGTGAACCACTGAACACAGTATTTCAGATGTGAATGCACATGCAAGCACATGATCTGCCACTCAGACGCACAGCTAATAACACTGAGTCTTGAACAGTCACTACGTCTTGAAGCTCTTCAAACAGCGCTAGTTAAAATATCCATGGTAACACATTTCATTCCATGTTTTTCTTTTGTTGTTGGTGGTGTTGGTTGGTTGGTTGTTTTTATAAGTGCTTATTTTCTGGGTAAACAATTCTGATACCTACACATTTATTGTTAGCCTATTTTAAAAGATAAACCTTTCAATGTCCAAATCATCTGAGTCCTCCCTTCCAGAGAGTGAGTTGCAGCAACCTCATGCCCCTTTAGCTAAGCACATTCATTTTTACCCCAGCAGTGGGGCAGCTGTGAGCTGATACACCTGCTCATGGAACCATCAATTAGCATTGTACAGGACCTTTCCAAAAGAAAGTGTCAGAAGCACCTAAAATGACATGAAGTAACCAAGGGTAGGGCACACCTGTGTTTATAGTCAACAGTTGCAAGGGAGCCACTGGAATGAGTTACCTTGCTTAAAGGCCAAAGATTCATGCACAGCTTGTTTCAGCTGAGCATGTATTCTTGCATAAATCTACGAGGCCAACTCTGGTCTTTGGCACGGTAGTCAGATTTCTACAGCATCACATTTCTGGAAACACCTTTACTGTCAGCACTGCCTTTTGCAGAGCCCTGGAAAGCCACACTGAACATTGCTAAGACAAGTCTAAGTTTATGGTCCATCAGCTCTTTCTGTACAGGTTTAGCAGCAACTCAGTAACCTCTGTATTATTGGCTCCAGGAGAATGCTTAAATAACAAGTCTCACTGCTCAGAACTTTCCGCTGTGGTTCCAACTCTGCCTCTGACCAGATGGGGCTGCTTTAACATTTCGTTGTTGACTTGGTGAAATTCAGTTTCTTCACTGAAGCCTTGAACTAGATGCAAGTCCAGTGCTATGCCGAATGCACCTCTAGATTTGTAGTGAGACATGTCAACATACTTTCTCTAGATCTCTGAAAAAAAGACAGTTTCTAGAAAAAGTAGGTGTTGTAGGTTTGGAGTTTTTTTATGTTCCTAACATCTTCTAGTAAAAAACCCAAAATTGGAATATCACCTTTGGCTCATTCAGCTTGAGCTTGAATGTTTCATTTCCTGAATTGATCTATTTAAATATTTGGAAAGTATCCATTGAAACAAATTGAAATATTTTGCTTTTAAATAATTAAAACATTAGCTTCAAGTAGCCTTTTATCTATTTTGCTTCACTTTAGGGGAGTAATTAGTTTCAGATTCCATCCCTATATACTGTTCCCCCTGAAATTCCATCCTCTTACTGTGCAAAACTCCTCAAATGCATTTGGTCTGCTGGGCATATAATGGCAGTCACATATTCACCATGTGTAACTGCAGCTACAGACTGTCCAGGCCATCTAGCCAATAGGAAATAAAGATGCCTGGAAGTCAAATTTATTAAGATAATCAGAAAGTTCAATACTGTGATGGAATACAGTTAAATGAATTCAGATAGGACTTACTGACCATATCAGAATTTCCTGTTACTACTTTTGGACTTTCTCTTCTGTGGAAACCTCATGGGTTCAACTTTTTTAAACCATATGAAGCCAAGAGCAAATGTTGAAATGTCAGCTTTAACACGAGGTGGACATTGCAAATGATGCAAGCTACATCAGTAATGTTTTAATGGTGGTATATGTTGGAATACTATCTGGTCTATTAAGTGGTTGTGTCTTGAATCCATGCACAATTATTCAGTGGCAAAGGGAAAAATTGAAATTCGTAGTGGTATAAATACTTTCTGCAAATTTATGAGCAGAAGAATAGACAATTATTAGCAATGCAGTCAGAGAAGCAAACTAAGCAATGTAAATTTTGGCTGCATTTGTAAATATTTGGCAAATAAAAGACTCATCCATTTCAATGGGTTGTAGTCTTCAAATTTCTTCACCCAAAGGAATTGGAATAGAGCAGTTGTCCTATACACTTCAATATTTTACATTAAACATAAATTGTCACAAATTATAATGAATTACACCATCAGCTGCACATGCCATGTTTTCAGAACAACCAGCCATTCTTCAAGACTAAGTTAATTACAATCTCTAACAGCTTCTTGCATTCTGAAGTCAGGGGGAGTTTTGATGTTGACCAAGATGTGTTTTGATGTTGACTGCAATTGCCCATTGCCTGATTGTGAGGTCAGCTGTCACAGTCTGGAGTCACTCATAATTTTATGTCAAAAACAGGTGAGAAATGTCCAAACCAGATGCAGAGAATTATGATGGGCCTATGGCAGCTCCTGAAATGTACATGTGAACAGGAAAAGTGTTAATTGACTTAAGCCAAAAGTATAGAAGGGACTGTTCTTGTGATTTAACACTATAAACAAGTTCTAGTGCTCAAGTATGGACTCTGTCACAGTTTAATTTACTCATGTAGATGTGACCCAAAAGGGCAGGGATTTCATCTTGTTCTTACTCATAGGATGGAAGGTTCAGCTTTCAGAAAGGTCAAACGGGTCTTTTTTGTTTTTCTGAGACAGATACATGACATGCTGTGTAGGTGTCCTCTGATAGGATATTAGCAACCAAATATCTGTCCATTTTGTGTAAATATACCATATGCATTATTACTCTTCAGATTAGTAGAGTTTGCAGCCTTTAGTCCATGATCAAAATCCTGACCCCTCCTGCTGCTGGAAGCATTCTGTGCAACCTCCACATAGTTTCCCATTAGAAGGGCTGCTGACACTTTGGGATAGGACACAATGAAAAATTTCCTTATTCTTAGTAAATATCCCTTTTGTGTAGTGAAAAGTGGAAAAACAACAATTTACTGAAAACAAGAGAACAGAAAATACATAGGAAATTTCGATTTCTAATATTAATAAAAACAGGAACCCAGGAAATAGACATGCTGCTTAATATTATATTACATTCAATATGGTAGGGTCTTAAGGAAAAGTAATCTAGTTTGGCCTCCTAGATATCAGAGCAACAGGATCTTACAGTAATAACTGCATAAGCATTCTGAAAATACATGTTCTTCAGAATGATCTGCAGTTAGCACTCAAAAATTCCAAGGCCCAGAGCTGAACAGAGTTGTGCACACAGGAAAAAAAGCACAATTGAAAGGTATCCCCTACTGAGTAGTGATGTATTGAAAATACAGCTTAGTTCTTGAATTAGTACTGTATGTTCCCAACAAACATTTAATTTAATTTCATTTTTAAAAATAATTATGTGCCAAAAACTTTTAGCTGCTTTCTTTATGCAACTATTTTTAAAATATTCTTTTGAAAGAAACAACTGTCTCATATGTTAAGTCTCTCATCTGCAAGGGACATTTTAATAAATCCATGTCTCTGCTTCCAATATTTTATTAAATAAGCATGTGTTTAATGGGGAAGAGGGGGTGAATTAATCCATCTGTGTTAATTGGTTGGCACCAAGTGCACTGTGGCTAACCTACACTTGCGTATATTTACTTGTAGAGGACATATTCCCTTGCAAATCCTGTGGCATTTGGTACCGAAGTGAGCGGAACCTGCAGGCCCATCTCATGTATTACTGCAGTGGGAGGCAAAGAGAGGGGCCGCAGCTGTCAGAGGAGAGTGAAGACAGTGCTCAGCAGATATCCAGTGTCTGCCCCTTTCCACAGTGCACCAAAAGTTTTTCAAATGCAAGAGCTCTGGAAATGCACCTAAATTCTCACAGTGGTAAGTACCATGTATTTTCATGGATCATCCTCTAGATTTAGCTATTTGAAAAATTATTCACTATAGACATTCAGTGGATCAATGTCTATCCAAATATGTGCAAATACCGCATGTAGATACTACCAAAATGTCAACAGTTTCTGGCCTGTGTCCTACACCAAGCACCTCTCCCACGTAATTGGTGTCATTTCTCTTATCTACTAATCCTAATTTGAATGCTGTCTCTCTCTTAATGTGTGTATACACAGGTACAGGCAGCATTTCTTTATTGGTGGAGGTATGCTCAAGAATTCAGGCACAGTCAACTTCAGGATTCGATCTACCAAACATGAGTTGGCTAGAGTACAATCTCTACCTGCCCTATTGTGATGCTCAGGAGAGAAATACACACAATCAGAGAGCAACACCTTGTGAAGTAAGATCTTAGTGTCCTAGAGTAGACTTCTTAGGCAGAAGGCTTTAAGACCACAGTCCAAAATTCTGTGCTTTTACCAGGACCCTTGTTTCATAAAAAATTCTTGTTTGATAACAATATTCCTTTCCCTTCTAATAAGTATGAAATGGGGATAGTATTTTAAAATCACAGAAACAAAGAATCATAGGATTGCTTAGATTGGAAAAGACCTCTGAGATCATGAAGTCCACCTGTTAAGCACTGCCAAGTCCACCACTAAACCATGTTCCTAAGCACCACATCAGCAGATCAGTGTGGATGACCAATTTTGAATTGAATTAGGGCTGGAAACACAAGTGAAGAGTTTGCAGGACATTCTGCATTGGAGTTTTCAGCCGCAGAGAAAACCTAAAAATAAGAAAGACTGCAGTATCAGTGTGTGGTGTATTGGCTTTCTGGGGTACAGAGCTGTGTCTGGAAAGATGCAAGGGCTTTACAGGTGTTCCCAATCCTCCTGGTAAATGAATTGAGTCTAAAGGACACTAATAGGTGCTTTAGTCATAGAAGAAAGCTTTATTAAGGCTGCAGTGTAAAAGCTCCTGGGGCTTTGGGAATCTTTTCTGTGGATTTGGTGGAGTGAAAAACATTTCTCTAATACTTGGGCAGCAATTGCAAATCTAGAAGGCATCATGTTGCCTTGGAGGTGTTTGGTACCTCTGGGAACAGGACTAGAAGAGCGCTGAGTGAAAACTTCTTTATTTAAACAACACAGACAACCCTTAGCCATTCAGTTAGAGGTCAGATCTTTTTGTGCTTCGAGATCTTAACTTTGAATATCAGGCTATTGCCATTTTCTGTCTGTTGCCTAGCAAATATTTCACTGTTCAGTGAACCAGCAAAACCATAG
The DNA here is from genome assembly GCA_013396775.1 of Cephalopterus ornatus. Classification (NCBI taxonomy): domain Eukaryota; kingdom Metazoa; phylum Chordata; class Aves; order Passeriformes; family Cotingidae; genus Cephalopterus; species Cephalopterus ornatus. Next base: position 357,113 of record VZRE01008286.1, read on the forward strand.
GCTACAGCAGCTTCAACAAGAGCAGGTGAATGCAGCCCAATATGTCTTACAGCCTAGTAATTATAACCTGGTACTCTGGGAATATAACAGATTAATTTCTCCCCAAGCAGAGGAAAACTCTGAAATCTTAGCCGTTGTGCAAAAGATTTGCTTCAGCTATTTGCATTCGGTGACATACCATTGGTTTAGGTGTCCAGGGTTTAGAGCTATGAGCTGTGAATGACCCTCTCTGCTTGTAAGCTAGAGATAACCATCTGTGTAGGTATTTCTTAGAACAGAGGCTGGACCTCAGGCTGTTCCCCTTCTTCTTAGCCATAAACCAGGCTATTCAATCATTCTTGCTTTCTTTCAGGTCCTGTCAGTCTTAATTTTTCTGTACAGATTATCACACCTTTTGCATCCCTTTTCCAAATGCCCTGTTAAGCTTTGGAAGCCCTGAGTTTTCTTCAACTTCTGTTACTGTTCCCACTGGAGGCTCTAGCGGATGCACGCCACTAGAAGATGGAGCCCTGACTGAAATGCAAAGCTCATAGACATCCTGCTGTCACTGTACCACATGATGGGGAAGCATATGAACCACCATCTTGTGGCAGTGGAGGAGCTAAAGCCTCATAGAGCCTCCTTGGGAAGAAGTGCCTGAGGGGAGCAAGCACTGATTAAAATGTTGTGTATCTCCTTGGTTCCCTTCTGGCCTCTGCAACCAAGAACACGTCAAATTTCAAATGTCATTCACAACTTGGGGGGTAACTGGTGCAAGGGGAGAAGTGAGGGCCTCCAGATACAACAGAGAGACTTCTCACAGAGTGAGCTGCAGTATTCTTACAGTTTTATTTTGTCCAACTACCACCAACCTAATTTATCTAACTAAGGTGTAGTATATGTGTTGATGCATAGGCAGAGCAAACAGTCATTTTTAATTCTGAAGATCATCCCTACCAATATTTTTGCATGTTTTATTTTCTAAAAGGTAGCCAGAATCCATGTTGTTGCAGTAGAGAAATTTAGTCTTATCTCTTTTTAAAGCATTTTCCATTTCACAGTGCTATGAAACATGGGGTTTTTTGTTTAATCAGTGGCTGTAAGATGGCTTTGAATGTACTATTATTGATAGGGAAAGTGGTAGTGATTACATGAGGAAGAGGTGTTGTATTATAGCAGTAGTTGCCAATGGCCGTTATGTGTGGAAGATGAAATGTCAGTGAAGCTGTGTCTTACTGCTCCTCCTCCCTCCACAATGAACACAGCTTATCAGTCCTTTCTGACCAGGATAGATCTGTAGGCTGTTCCCACACTACAGCCAACCTATGCAAGTAGAAAGCTCAGCATCAATAATGCTCAAAATGCTACATCTGCTTTGTCTGTAGCTTTCAGGCACTCTTGAGGGCTGTACCTCAAGCCATATCATAACCTTGAACCTCTTGACCTTGCTGTGCTTTCTGTGCATTCAGAATTTCCAATGATTGTGTCTGGGGAACATTATGTCTCCCTTTAGTTGTAACTGCAATTTCGAGGACTTTTTATTTAGAGTAAGTCCAGTCTATTTTTATCTTTTTACTTGTTCTTTCCCTTTAGTTCTGCTGAATGCATGCAAATACTAAGGCTCTCCAAAGCAGAGCAGAAGTCTGGGAATAACCTCCAGCAGTTTGAGGAAAGACCAATTCAAGCATTTTCAGGGTGACTAATGCCATCTCATCAGAAAAAAATTAGTCATTCTCACTGTGTTTGTACCTTTTGTGCAATTGATTCTCCAGTATTCCTCATGAAAGACAAAATGGTCACTTTATTTTGTATTTTACTTGTCTTTTCTATAGGAGTGAAAATGGAAGAATTTCTCCCGCCCGGTGCTAGTCTGAAATGCACAGTTTGTACTTACACTGCAGACTCAGTGATTAACTTTCATCAGCACCTGTTCTCGCATCTTACTCAAGCTGCCTTTAGATGCAATCACTGCCATTTTGGCTTCCAAACTCAGAGGGAGCTACTGCAGCACCAAGAGTTACATGTCTCTGGCAACAAAATCCAGAGAGAAAGTGACATTGAACACTCTCCAAGTGGAAACGAAGAAGGTTTACAGCCAGCAACAGACCTGTTGAGCAGAAATGATGTTCCCCAGAGCCAAAAGACCATGCAGACTAAAGATGCGAGTTCTGATACAGAGCTTGATAAATGTGAAAAAAAGGCTCCACTTTTCCTTCCAAACCAGAGGCCAGAAACACAACCTGCAGCAAATAAGCAGAGTTTTTCATATACTAAAATAAAATCGGAACCATCCAGTCCAAGACTTGCTTCATCGCCCGTTCAGCCAAATATCGGTCCTTCTTTCCCGATGGGACCTTTTCTTTCCCAGTTTGCTTTTCCCCAAGACATCACTGTGGTTCCTCAGGCTTCAGAGATATTAGCCAAAATGTCAGAACTGGTCCATCGAAGGCTGAGGCATGGAAGTAGCAATTATCCTCCTGTAATTTACAGCCCTCTGATGCCTAAAGGGGCTACATGTTTTGAATGCAACATAACATTCAATAATTTGGACAACTACTTGGTTCACAAAAAGCATTACTGCAGCAGCCGATGGCAGCAGATGGCAAAGTCACCAGATTTTTCCAGTGTTCCAGAAAAAATGCCAGAAGCTGTAAGTCCCAGTAGTGGTCAAAGCTCTATAAACATCCTGAATGCAGCTCCTCACGCATCAGATCCAGAGAATCAACTTCTGCAGACATCTTGCATAAACTCTTCCAGTGTTTTAGATTTGATTGGGCCAAACAATAAAAGTCATGAGAAAGACTTTACTGCCCAACCCAAGAAGTTGTCAACTGCAAGCAACGGTGATGAGAAGATAAACGGAAAACCTTCTGATGTGAAAAATCCCAATGCTCCTTTAGTAGAGGGCGAGAGTGACCCTAACAAGACCACATGTGAAGCTTGCAATATTACTTTCAGCAGACATGAAACCTACATGGTCCACAAGCAGTATTACTGTGCTACTCGCCATGATCCCCCGCTGAAGAGGTCCGCTTCCAACAAAGTGCCTGCCATGCAGAGAACAATGCGTACTCGGAAGCGAAGGAAGATGTATGAGATGTGCCTGCCAGAGCAAGAGCAAAGGCCACCGCTTGTTCAACAGCGATTTCTAGAAGTGGCTAATCTTGGCAATCCTTGTACATCTACTCAAGAGTCAACAGAGGGCCTTGGAGATTGTTACCATCCACGATGTGATATCTTTCCAGGAATAGTCTCAAAGCATCTGGAAACATCACTGTCTATTAACAAGTGTGTTCCAGTTTCAAAGTGTGATACTCCCCACTCCACCGTATCTTGCTTGGAGATGGATGTGCCAATAGATCTCAGTAAAAAATGCCTACCCCCATCGGAGAGGACATCCACTTCTCCCAAAAGGCTGCTGGACTACCATGAGTGCACTGTATGCAAGATCAGTTTTAACAAGGTAGAGAACTACCTGGCTCACAAGCAGAATTTTTGCCCTGTCACTGCCCATCAGCGCAGTGACCTGGGACAAATCGACAGTAAGGTGTTTCAAAACCCAGAAAGTGAAAGAAACAGCCCAGATGTCAGTTATGAGAGAAGCATAATCAAATGTGAGAAAAATGGAAACTCGAAACAGTCCTCTCCTAATGGAAACTTATTTTCCACACACTTAGCAACACTTCAAGGACTAAAAGTCTTTAGTGAAGCGGCCCAGCTTATTGCTACAAAAGAAGAAAACAAACATTTGTTTCTTCCACAATGCCTTTACCCTGGAGCAATAAAGAAAGCTAAAGGAGCAGATCAGCTTTCTCCATATTATGGAATAAAGCCAAGCGATTACATTTCTGGTTCTCTCGTCATTCATAATACTGATCTAGATCAAAGCACAAATACAGAAAGTGAATCTACTAAAGGCCAGGCTCCTTCGAATGGATGTGCTGTGCAGAAGAAAGAATCTCTTCCGCTACTGCCGAAAAACCGAGGCATGGTAATAGTTAATGGGGGACTAAAACAGGAGGAAAGACCTGCCACTAACCCACAGCAAGAGAACATTTCCCAGAATCCACCGCACGAAGATGGGCACAAGTCTCCTTCTTGGATCTCTGAGAATCCCTTAACTGCAAATGAAAATGTCTCTCCAGCAATTCCTACAGCAGAGGAACAGTTGTCTAGTATAGCTAAAGGTGTGAATGGTTCTACCCAGGCTCCAAGCAGTGGAAAGTATTGCCGACTGTGTGACATCCAGTTCAACAATCTTTCAAACTTTATAACTCATAAGAAGTTTTATTGCTCTTCACATGCAGCAGAACACGTCAAATGAAACTGGTACCTTTGGTACCTGTGTTTAGCATATTGTTCCATACAGTTTAAAGAAAGCTGTTTGAATTACATCTGGACAATCAGGAGATTTCACTATTGCTGAGTTGAAGACTTAAAGGTGTAATTTCATTACAGTCCATTAGTAAAGTGTATTATTGGTGCCATTTTCAAAAATATTAATTTATTTTACCAGCAGTATTCATAGCTGTAGTTATGTTATTTTTATTTAAAAACTTTATATTAAAGTCATTTGTAATGTTATTGTATAGTTATTGTGTAGCACATATGGTTTGCACTGTATAGTAGATTTTAAAGAAAATAGTCGCAAACAATACAGAAAAGCATTTTAGAAATAGCTTCAAAAGCACTTGTGTATCCTGATTTTTTTTCTTATATGCTGTTGCAGATATATGTATATGCTAAAATATAACTTGCAAAGAAGTTTCAACTATGCTGTGAAGTTCGCCTTAAAATTTCAATTTTTTTGAACAATTGGGCTCAGTTTGCACTTTATATTTTAGCAGATACATTACCTTAGTCATTAGGCTTTGCATTTGTATGTAGCAGTATGTTTCTGTCCACTTTCTTAATCTGAAACGTACGTTAAATGAAGATGGCATTTTCTTTCTTGTATAGTACTTGTATTTTCTTTCGCTGATGCATCTCTGTCTCAATTTTTAAACCTTTGCTGTTAAATGCAATACTTTATAAAGAATGAACAAAATTACTGGAAGCAGTATTGTAAGTAATGAGGTCATATCAAGCAGTTTTATCTTTTGAAAGGCACAGTCTAAAACAAAACCTAAACTCAATGCTGCAATTATGAATCTAATTCATATATAAGATATATTTAAATATAAGAGTAGCAATACTGCAACTGGTGATCACAAAGATAATGTTCTACTTCTGATAGAAATAATTTCTCAACAAATGTTGTTACTATGCATGTATATGGATGGAATAAAATTCCAGATCATTGGAGAAGTTTGGCAGTAATTTCTTTAAATTTGTTTTATTCTGTTATTCAGGGTGCATTTAGACCTCACAAACTGTAATGAACCTCTTAGGAACAAGCTAACATTGCCTCCTCTTCGATGGAAGCAAAGTGTTCAAAGAGAAAATGAGTACAAAGGATGCCTCCGCTTCCAGGGAGTCCCTGCTGACAGGTCACTAGTGCAACTAAGGCTAAAACAACCTAGTGAACTAAAAGTTAAAATGTGAGGGTCTGAAACCAGGAAGGCTGTTCTCTTTAGTGATGCCGAGGAACCGGGGCAGTATCACCATATGTCAAAATCAGTGGAACAGTTTCCTTCCGAATACCTCTGGTATGATTCTTCTTGTGTTCAGTGTTCTTATATGAAAAATAGCATTCATTTCATAGAATAGCAGTTTGCTCCACTAATTCAGTATCAAAAGACTATTCAGTAATTTATGTTATATTAAAATCTGAACTAAGGTACAATTAATATCTTCCCTTGCAATTGTTCAGTCTCCTGTACACCATTTTAATAAAAAAATTGTTATTATAAAAGTGACTTATTGATGCACTTTCATCCTACAAATTTGAAAGCAAAACTAAGACCTGAATAGTTACATATACAGTTGTATTTAATTTAGTCATATATCAGCCAAAAAACAAACTCAGAACGAACTACCTAAAAGGATGATATTTCAGCTGAACAGCCAGTTGGAGTCTAGCATAAGAGCATGCAATGCCACTGACTTTCAGCAATCCCATCTCTGCCTACTTTGTAGTTTAAACTTCTTTTTTTATTATCTGTAAGTGTAGGTACATGTGATCCAGTAGCAAAAAGAATAAACACTTCAAAAAAATATTATTAACAACTCTACTGGTTAACTGGGCTTTAAATACAGATCAAGAGTGCTTAAAATTGTGTTAATTGTCACTTGTAACAAAGATAACAGGTGTATACATCAATTCTGTAAGCCCAAAATGGGTCCTATAACAAATATGTTGGGTAATAAGACTTGAGAAGGAGAAAAAGCATTACAATCACAGGGAGAATAAAACAGACAAATTGTTTATGATTATCGATTAAATATTTTTTAGAAAATAGCATACCAGTATATCTAAGACTCCACAGTATTTGAGATAGATGGTGCCTTTTGGCCTCTTTGGTGGCAAGCATTATTTTTAAGATTATCCATCATGAAAAATGGTTTAAAAACTAGGTGATTACATCTGGATTAAAATAACCTGATTCTGAAAGATACACGTGCATAGGTGAAAACTTTTTAGGTGAAACTGGTCAGAAAGCCATAGGTAGTGTAATTTACAATTGCTGAGCTCCGGGAGTCTGTTTAGACTGTGAGAAAGCAAAGGAGAATATCAGGGTTAAAGGGAATACCTAGCTGAAAAGTGATGCCAAAAGGGAAAAGCCTTATCAAAAAACATTTCTGATCCAGAAATGCTGAGGGTACCTGATATATTCCAGAGGTAAATTAAAGCCTGCCATGCTGCATTATATTCTTCCCACTGGCTAGTCCAATTGCTTTCACACAACAGAATAATCCTGGTAGCGTTTTCTCTTTATAAATCACCTATTGGGTTGACTGGTCCCATTTTTACAAGTTCAAAACAAGCACAACCTGTGCATCTGTGGGCACAGAGTTGCTCAATTTTACACACATTTTATACATTTTAGTCACTTCACAGGAACAACTGGCAACTCTGATACATGTTGAACCCCAAAGTTGTCACACTCTGAAAGTAAAACCGTACACTAGCTAGGAAGGTAGCACATACTGACATTTGATTTCTTATGCATTTGTTAAAAATATAAAAACATTTAATAAAAGAAGCTGCTCACGCAACTGGACATGTTTTCCCATAATCTTATACACTGTGTTTAATTGTTTCACTTTCTTTATTGCACCAATTTTTTTAATTCGCTCATGTGAAATAAGAACATAAACACTCTGACCAGCCAGAAATCTCTCTCCTGTCTCAAACCACTTTGCACAACACAGTCCTAATCCTAGTCAAAGTGGGAGCTTGAAACACATCTGTTTAAATTGTAAGTATTGTTTACAGGAATTAACTACTTAAATCTGTTTTCTGATCAAGGGGTTATTTGTATTCTCTTTAGATTATATCTAAGCGTTTGATCAGGTGATAAACTGCATATTGCTAAAAACTTCTCTTGAGTATAGACTCTTCCCAGGTTCTTCTTTTAGGTTTTTGTAGGTTTATTAGTTATTTATCAAATCACCTATGCAAAGAGAGTCCATAGTTGGTGAGTCTTTGACACCTGGAACTCTGCAGGAAGCAGAGCACCTCAGTTAAATGGTTTGAATCTGTTAATCCCTGTCAACTGGAGTCAGTGAATAAGTCTTTGTGACTGCTGAGTAGAGATGAATAGCTCAACAACAGGCATTAAAATATTTCCTGATTTTATATTACAAAAAATAAAATTGCTTAATGTGAAGACTAACTGTTTAGAGGATCTGGTTCCTGCCTAACTCCCTGTGTACTGATTTCCTAGGGGGTTTTGTGTTCAACTTTTGGGCTTTCTAAGGAAGATTTCCTTATTCACAAAACATCCCATCCACAGGCAGCGCTCATAACTAATGTGTGGCTGTATTCCTGTCTGTCTCATTTATTTGTCTGTATCCTAAAATTCAGACTTTGAAAGGCTGCTGTGAGTCCTCATTCATACCACATCTTCACAATTTTCACAGATGATGGTGATTTTTTTTTCTTTATAGTCATAAATCAGGTGGACATGCCTAATGCAAGCAGTAAAGCATATTGCTACACACTGATGTCTGCTTGCCTTGAATTAATTGTAATGTTAGGATTCTGGTGACATTTTCTCATTATTACGAATAATCATAAAATTTCATCATTTGTGTTTGATGTGGATCCACACTCCTAACTTTCTCAGTCTCTCATTTCTACTAGATAACTGTTTACTATGTTCTTTGTCTGACACTGTCTGCAGGAATGTAGCAGTCACATCTCAAACACAATCTGAGAGGATGTATGAGGTGATTTCTCCCTTGTCCAATAAATGCTGCACCAGTGGCAAATGTAGAATGAAAAAAATCACAGCTAAAAAACCTGATGTAGTAATTAAAAAATCAAATCAGTTCCAGCACCAGCATCAAGGTGAGGTGTAGGTGGGCTAATTCACTTTGCTGAATATATGTCCATAAGCTACGAACCAGAATCCACTCTAAAACAGTGGAACTCGGGTGGAGCTCTGAGCGGCCTAGAAAATCTGGCTTAAAGAAAATTCCATGGTGAGTATAGTGGGAAAATTGTGGTGTGGGATAATCTTATTGCGGGGCAAAGAAGATAAGGAAGAAAGGAATCAGCACTGTGTTAATCCAGCAAGTGTAGTATGGGTACACTGATGGCTGAAGAAGGCAGCAGTTACAAGGCATCAGCACTATAAAAATGCTACATGTCCCAGGAGGCCTGTTGAGAAAGGCTAAAATACTGATGAGACAAAATCCTTGGAAGATCACTCCCAAATGCTAAATATTGCCAATGCAAAGGTTCTGGCTGCTGTTGATCTCCTTTTCTGTAAGGCTGATGATGGGGAAGAGAACCACAATTCTTCCCACCTTCCAGGTCACCTTCACAGCTGGGACATTGTGCTGCCATGAGCTGTCAGGACAGACATCAACAGAACAGATATGTGTGACCCTATTGTAAATTACAGTCCAATCAGATACCCAGGCTCCAGCTTTGTTAGCCTGTGAGCACACCTGGTCCTCTCCACTGAGGTTTTCCACTTAGGTCATGGATAGTGCTTTGAAACAAGACCTCTTAGAGCCACAGCAAAATGAATAATACTGGTGGCACTTCTGTATGGAATAAAACAGGGCAAGGGAAGGGAGGTGTATAGGAAATCTGCAGTCACATAATTAAAGTTTCTTCATAATATAGCAGCATGAGATGAAAGAATTTTGACTGGAAGGGTGAGATGAGCTATTGTGCTGGGGTAAGCAGGAAACTAGTTCTGACAATTTCAACTTCTAAATATATGGGTTTTTTTTACTTAGACACACACTTATGTAAAACACACATTTACATATAAAAGCACAGTTATGTATACATAGAGAGATGAGAAAATGTCCAAACCTAACCTAGATTAAGAAGTTAGACCAAGCACCCAAATGAGGTGATTAGACAAATCCTTTGTTGCAGCAGTAATAGCCAGACCCTTTAATCCTCATTGCACAGGGAAACTGGCATCTTTTTGGTGCATGGAGGGTGATGATACATTCATTCACATCCAGATTTAAATGGCCTTCTGGCAAAATTGCTTTCTCCCCTTTTTTCTCTCAGCTGCTTTAAACAGGTCCCAAGCCAAAGAATTTGTTCCTGCCTACCAATTCATTGGTCCACACACTTATTTTTTTCCACCTGACAACTTGGTTGGTTTTGTAATTGTCTTGTTTTGTTTTCTGTTATGGGTTTTTTTAAACTTTATCCACCGTGAATGAAGGTGCCTGACTCACGGTGGAGGCAGGTGAAAGGATCCACCTGAGCTGGTGTATTGAAGAGTGTGGTAATCTCCACCAGCAAGGTGGAGAGAGGCCACTAACTCTGCTATGACGCAGTAAGTGAGTGAGCCCATGGAGAGCACCAGTTCTGTGGCATTAACACAACTTTCTTAATCACCTGAGCCTGACATGAACCTTTCAAAGCACAACTGATAATGGAAACAGTAGCTCACATACCATTCAGTTTTGCCTGCAGGTGCATATGGCTAAGAATAGCAGTTGTTCCTTTCAAACCTTTAAATAGGGTGCTGAATAATAAAAGCCAGAAGTGTGATGAATAGAACAGGATAGTTGGAAACACCTCCAGAAGTAGTTTTCATCTCAGCTTTCCCACTTCTAGGTGTTCACACTGAAACTGTGAAGCCAGATTCAAATGATCTTGCAGTGATGGTTATATATAAATGTAATCACTTTTCAGAACCAATAACACTGCTACTGTTTTGAAAGCCCATCTGTCATCAAAACAGTTTTCCACTCAATTTTTCATATTCACTAATATTTTCCTTGCTTTAAGAACAGAAACTTCTGCATGCCAGAAGTTCTGTCCTGCAGTTTTTACTGACTGATTCAACGCAGACTGCAGAAACCACAATCCTCAATCTGCATGGTGCCAAGAGCAACTCTGCCACTCCCAGTCTGATTTGACATATGAGTCTCAAGTGTGGGAAATGGGGAAGCTGAAAAGTGAAATGGTAATACAGCTGCAAGTCTATGTAGCCCTAAAAAAAATATCCCTAGTGGCTGGTTTATTCAATCACTTGGGAGGATTCACCTTCAATTTGTTGGCTCTCTCTTTTTTGAAGAAGCCTTCTTAAAGCCCTTGCAAGTTGAGGCTTAGGGGAATATGGGGAAAATACCTGTGGGCTGACTACGTTGACATTTGGCTTGAGGGAGAACAGACTGCTGCTTTGATGCTTTGACATTTTTGATCTAATTCTGATGAAGCTGCTCCCAAAAGATACATTCAGGTAATCTAGTAAAAGACCTATAGGTTCAAAAACTGATCAAGGAAGAAAATTGTTTCAGAGAGAAGCCATCTCAGCCTGTGATTGAGGTTTCTATATTAGGGTAAGTATGCAAAGAGAGGGGAACATGTCAGTTTACTGCCACAAGTTTTCCAAGCAGAATAGAAAACAAACCCCCTCAAATGATGCCTTTCAACAAAAAGAGCAAGTAAGAAGAATTTGGGGGAAAAAAACCCACCTGTTTAAATGGACAATCTTTGAACTCTTCCCTAGACCAAAGGAAGGAAATGCTGAAGGTGTAATTTGGGAAAGATTCGACTAAAACTCCTTCCCCCTCCACTCACTTAAAAGCAAAAGCTCAACTCACAACCAGGTAGTGTAGACAGCAGAAGCAAGGTGGAGGGTGCTGTGATGCAGCCACGTATGTCAAGGGTTACCCTGCATGCACTTGCCACACCTCCTTTCCCACATCTTTCATCTGGTAGGTCTCTTAAGGATCTGCCAGGTGAATAAGATCCCCCACAGGGACAAGGGCCTGCCCAGCCCTGGGACATCTGCTCTGGCAGCTGTTCATGGGCACTCTTAGCTGCCAGCAGAAGCAAGGTTGTTCTCTATTGGAGCAGCACTGGGTGGAAGATGCACAAGCTTTCCAAGTATGTAGAGAAATTGATAAACATTGATTGCTGGACAACTGACAGTGTACAGTTTTCTCCCTCAAGGTAACTTTCTCATTTGGTTTCTAAGAAACACAAGATTGATTTTAAAGGATTAAGCATCTAAAGAGCTACATAGTGGGAGGTGCAGTATTTATGGTTTTAGGAGATTTCAAAATAGTAGGGTATTGTTGCTTTTCAAATTATGCCTGAAACACATTTAGAAATATATCAATGAGAGATTATATCAAACTTTTGCTGCAAAAGTACAATTTTATTCTTGAGGTTTGGGTCTTATTCAAGAAGAAGGGATACCTATTAGGAAATAAGCATAGTTTAACACAAAAACTACTGAGGGAAAATGAATATAACAATGGTTTGTCTCATCTCCTGAGTCTTCCTCTTTCAGATATCTGCCCCTTAGCCTGGACGTGTTCTAAAAGGGACTAGACTACGCAATCTGCCATCACTGGAGACATGGAGTCACTTGAAACCTCTTGAGAAAGATTTACGTGCACTCAGTTGTTCTCATCTCCTGCAGTTGAGTACCCTCGTTAGGACTTTTATATCCCTCACCACATCTTGAAACTCACTCCTCTCTAAGTGCTAAGCACTACATCCAGAGCCTCAGTCATTTCTCTGCTTTGGCTTAGAAATATTTCTCTGTAGGAAAACTCCATGCAATAATGGGTTGGACATGTCCTTTGAATGACACTATTGATAATTTTAATGCTCCATGTTGATCTAATAACCTAATATTCATTCCAAAAGTGGAGGCTCAGTTCATTGTGTTCCTCAGCAGTTGAGGTCTAGCCATCCCTTAGGGATCTCAGAAGAATCCCAAGCCTTACACAAGGGCAGCTACAGGGACAGAGAGAAGTCAGCAATTTACCATTTTTCTCCTCCTACCTGAGTTACTCTACAAAACAGACAGAAAGCCATTGCAACACCAAGAGAGAAAGGGACAAGAGGGACTTTAAGAGCTATAATGTGGGGAAGGGATTTGTGGACTCTGGCCTTGTGCTGGCTTCTGTCTTTTTACATTAAGCAGACATTGGGAAAATGGCTTATCAGCAACCAAGGCTTATCTTCAGTGTTAGAAAACTTGACATGCAGTATGCTTTTGTAAATTATATCAGAAATCTCTTTCGTTTTATGAGAAGTGTCTTTTTGGTAGGTAATTTTTATATCAGGAAAAAAAAGTTGGCAATGTTTGCGGAAAATTTTAGTATGTTAACATACTAAATGTTACTTAAATCTGTAGTATCATTAAAATACATTCAAAGCTTTTGTGTAATTTATGGATCTAAATGTTATAATTGCATAAGAGATGTTGACATGATTTCACTTATTTGAGCTTTACTATGTTAGAGGATACAGTGACAGCCACTTCACAGGAGAAACTGTCTCTGCTCTGCAGGAACCTTTGTCACCAATAACACTCTGAGTTTCTTTTTCTTCCAATATAAAAATATATCCTGGTTTATGTCTTTTATATTAGATTTAATATTGATCTTCACAACACAAAAATAATATTTATATAAAGTATTCAGCTTTCAGATAACTATTATGCCTTCCTGATACAAAACTGCTGTGTATACTTGCCAACCACAAATTATGGTTAAGTGATTATATTAGTTTTTGCATTTGCTTTAAGTTCATGACAAACGCAATTAATACCAATAACCAGGAAGGTTAAAGTAGGGTTCATTCTTAGATGATAAAAATGCCAATTCTTTCCCAAACAACAAATTCCAAAACTTTCTTATCACCAGATAAGATAAAAATGAAAAAATGAGTTGTTGTATAACTTCGTCCAGTGACATTTATGAACCATTACTCTGGGTTGTGGAAGATCCTGCTGTGGATGCATCACTGGTGTAGAGAAGCACAGTTCAAGCACCTTCGACTGATGTTTAGAACCAGCAGCGAAGTGAGAGATGTGATACAGGCTCAGATAAAAACAAATTACTTGTTTCGTTGCAGTAAACAGTTTGATGCAAAATGTGGCATTCTGAAAACATGAATTACCCTGCTATCTGCAGTTCTCTTAGAAATGGAGATGAGTTAAAGTTAGTACTCAGCTGAGTATCAAAACCTCTCCTCTCTGCAGGATTACCCACTTCTGCTAACAAATCACCCATAAAAATGCAGGTCAGGCATTTGGAACCTACATCTAACACTAACAAAACTCTCATTGAAATGAATTATGGAATTGCTCTCTCCAATTGCGGTGCCTACAAGAAGATAAAAGAGAATATATCTTCCTGACCTTTTACAGGTTCTGCTGCATTTATATATCATACAAACAGCTTATTTCATATGGGATACTGTTGGCTGGAGAGTAAGAGCCACTACCTCCTCAAAATTATAGAGGGGTAGAGCCATGTCCCAGCAAAGGCAATATCACAGAATGGTTGAGGCTGGCAGGCACCTCTGGAAACCACCCAGTCCAACCACAGCCCTACAGCCTTTCTGGGCAACTTGTTCCAGTGCCTGGGATTGTTCCTCTTCAGCAGCAGGACTTTGCACTTTCCTTTGCTGAACTCCATGAATCATAGAATCATAAAATCAAACAGGTTGGAAAGGAGCTCTGAGATCATCAAGTCCAACCCTTGATCCAACACCGCCGTGCTTACCAGGCCATAGCACTAAGTGCCACTTCTGGTCTCATCTTAAAAAAACTCCAGGGACGGTGAATCCACCACCTCCCTGGGCAGCCCATCTCAATGCCTGATTACCCTCTCTTTAAAGAATTTCTTCCTAAAATCCAACCTAAACCTTCCCTGGCAGAGCTGAAGACCATGCCCTCTTGTCCTACTGTTGATCGCCTGGGAAGAGAATGATGCCCACCTGTCAGGTAGTTGTAGAGAGTGATGAGGTCTCCTCTGAGCCTCTTCTTCTCCAGGCTAAACAACCCCAGCTCCCTCAGCCTCTCCTCATAGGACTTGTGCTCAAGTCCTTTCACCAGCCTCGTTGCTCTTCTCTGGACCTGCTCCAGCACCTCAATATCCTTCCTGAACTGAGGGGCCCAGAACTGGACACAGTACTCCAGGTGTGGCATCACCATAGTACAGTTGTGTCCTGGAATGCATCAAAAGCAGAGTGGCCAGCAGGTCGAGGGAGGTGATTCTGCTCTTCTCCTCTGCTCTGGTGAAATCCCACCTGGAGTGCTGTGTCCAGCTTTGGGCTACCACCATCACTTATTGGTGAGGGCCCAGAGGAGGCCACGAAGATGAGAGGGATGGAGAACCTCTCCTACAAAGACAAGCTGAGAGAGTTGGGGTTATTCAGGCTGGAGAGAAGGCAGCTCCAGGGAGAGCTTATTGAGGCTTATTGAGAGCTTATTGTGTTTCAATACTTAAACGGGATTAAAAGAGAGAGACTTGTTACCAAGGCCTTTAGTGACAGGACAGGGTGTAAACAGAAAGAAGGTAAGCTTAGACTAGATATTAGGAAGAAATTCTTTACTTGATGGTGAGGCACTGATACAGGTTGTCCAGAGGAGTTGTGGATGTCCCATCCCTCGAAGTGCTCAAGGACGGGGTGGATGGGTCTCTGAGAAACCTGGTGTAGTGGAAGGTGTCTCTGCCCATGGCAGGAGGTTTGGAACTGGATGATCTTTAAGGTCCCTTATGACCCAAACCATTCTATGTTCTATGAAATTCAGTAGGACTTTGTCAACCACCTCATGAAATGACCAACATTTCACTTTTATTTTGCATGTCTGCATGGTCTTGGGCACCTTCATAGGCTGTCTACATTTTTTGCCTTGCCTTTGTTGTCAGTTGCAAAAATGGAAATCCAGAACAGTTTTGTCAGGGATCAGCAAGAATTTCTGAACTATCAGTAGTGTAACTGAAAGCTGAAACAGGCCTATGGGCTGTGTGTGTTATTTCAGAGTCTTCAAAATTGCTGTGTTTAAAAATAGTGGGTTCTGGAGCCAAATTCTGTTGTTCCCACTAGGGTCTATCATACCTCGTCCCCCACTAAGCTGTCAAGTTCATTTTCACTCTTCCTCTTCTAATATTCTTGGTAACACCATCTTCTTCTCCACATTTTTCCTTTCCCTCTTCTTTCACTTTCTCTCTTAAACTAATTCTTGATCTCTCACTTGCTTTCAGTCAGACATTGTATCCTATTACATCAAATCCCCAAGGAAACAAAAGAAAGATAAGAAATCCCTAGAAAAGTGAAAGCAGATCACCAGATGTTAACCTGATCATTATGGACCTGGACTCTAAAGTTACCTCCAGCATCACTTGAATTTAAATCTTATGTTAACTGTAACAAATGGGAGAAGTCCCAGAGAAATAGATTTTAATTGTGTTTTCTAAATCAGATCGTTATCTCTGCACTATATCCCTCCAGCTTGTGTATGTAAGAAAAATACAAAATAATTTGCTGTGAGGTGAGCAGAACTTTCATACCTGAACATTGCTAAACTTGCAAAAGTTTTAGTTTAAATTCAGACTAGGACCTCAGCCTATCTTTGTTACCATATCCCAAGCCCCCTCTGGCAACACATAGAACTGTTTTTTGGGAGAAGGGCAGTTTTGGCTCAGGGAAGTTGAAGTGATTTTTCTCCAAGTCCTTTGTGGATATTCATTCAGGTGCTAATCAATTAACGAGCTTGCCTTGTTTTTTGTACCACTTGTTAATCAGAAAGTAAATTTGATTTTTAATATATATAAATTTAGTCTGAAACAGTTATTCCAGAGTTGTGCTCATCTAATATGAATACAGTGAAAACAAAACCGGCCTAGAACCACACAAGTCACTAGAAATACAATGAAGATCTGTCCATCCATATTTACATTACAAATGAATGAATATGGATCTAGCAATTTTTCACTGAAAACAGATGCAGTAAGTAGTCATGATGTTTTTCATTTAGCATTAATCAGACTATTTTCTCCTTTCAGTTTCACCAGAACAAATTTATGCTAAATTGCAACTGTAATCCACATTTTTTCTGGTGCCACTAAGAACAGAATATGTCCCAGAAACTGCAGCTTGTCTAATTCATACCTCATGTAACTATCATCATAAGAACTTAATTATTAAGATAATTTTAAAGCAATGAAAGAGCTTGGTTTTACATGCAATTTGGGTCAAGCTCAACTATCATCATATATACATCTAGTTTTTGGAATAAATAGTCTGCACCATGTTGAAAGGCCGATTACTTATAGAATTGCTACCATTAAAGCAGTCGCAAGATTCTCTGAATCCTTCCTTCTCTGAATCACAGAATCAGAATCACAGAATATACTGACTTGGAAAGGATCTACAGGGATCATTGAGTCCAACCCTTAGCCCTGCATAAGACCATCCCCAAGAGTCACACCATGTGCCTGAGAGTATCATCCAAACACTTCTTGAACTCTGTCAGGCTTGGTGATGTGACCACTTCCCTGGGGAGCCGGTTCCAGTGTCCAACCACCCTCTGGGTGAAGAACCTCTTACTATTATCTAATCTAAACCTACCCTGACACAACTTGGGTTCTGTCACTGGTCACCACAGAGAAGAGATCAGTGCCTGCCCCTCCTCTTCCCCTCACGAGGAAGCTGTAACTTCAATGAGGTCTCCCCTCAATCTCCTCTTTCTCCAGGCTAAAAGGACCAAGTGCCCTCAGCTGTTACTCATATGGCTTCCCCTCAAGGCCCTTCACCATCTTCATTGCTCTCCTTTGGGGGCTCTCTAACGGCTTAATATCTTTCTTGTATTGCGGAGACTAAAGCTGCACACAATATTCAAGGTGAGAAATGTATATGACAGCTGAAACTCCTATCCAAACAACTCTTCATGTCTTCTATCAAGAGGATAACTTTATTGAGTGCAGGAAGAGCATAGCCAGTGTTTGATCTACGTAAGACTTATTTTTTTCTCTGGGCTGCTACAGGGTTTTCCATGGCAAGAGAAGTTTGTGTGCCTGTGGAACTTAACACTAGTACTCATATTCATGACTGCACTCTTAATGGTGCATCTTAAAAATTCAGTTTTTGGGAAGCAGTGTACATCTACACAAGCTTACCTCATTGTCTGCTCAGGCCTGTTTCCCTAGCTGGTTAAGTCCTCTCCATCTAATGAATTCTCTGGTAAGCAGAGAGCAGATATGAAAAAATGACATTTCCATGACTGCCTCAGCACAGTCTGTGACTCCAATTGTTTAAATCCCCCTTAGGCCATATAAGGTGTACCCTTTCATATCTTCTCTGATAGTAACTTCAAAAATTCAGCTCCAAAGCTACAATAAAGGCTTCCTTAAGTTCCAAGACCATTCCCTTCCCAATCTGAAAGGTGGACAAACCAGTTTTTATACGTCCATAACTGTGTTCTTCTCAGCAAAAAATTGTGCTCTAGGAAAGTTTGGAACTGCTTTCTAGTGTACCAGGTATAAGAACACTCATTTACAGTTTTTGTCTGCTGCTGGTCTCCAGTTCTCTGGAGGCACCGTTAGAAACATTTTTTGCTTCAGATCTATCTTAAGTATTTTTGTAGCCTATTTTCACAAACATTAGTGATGCTTCTCATTGAAGCAAGAGATGGGACACTTAAAGCAATGAAAGAGCTCCTTCTCTGTTTAGAAGAAGGCCTAAGAAGTAATGCAGAATTTGAAAATTTCTAGCTAATGTCCTTGTAAGTTGTGAGAATTCATAAGAAATATGTTTCCTTCTGCACTACTTTGGGACGTATCAAAGCTTTCCAAGACCCATTCACTATCTCCTCACAGTAGCAGTTCATGTAGGAAATTCAAGTTCGGTTTCAGTAGGGCAGTATAACTACATGATGTGCTATGCAGATGTAGATAGGGCATAGAAAATAGAGAAGCTTGGCTTTAGGGGATATAATCACTGACACAACAAAGAGATCTCACTGGTTCAGCCATGAGCAGTTCAGATCCTGAGCAGTGGGCATGTTTAAAAAAAAGATTATTCCTCAGGCATGAAGTATTATATGAATGTGAAGTATTGCAATTTTCTGAATTTAGCGGTAATGAATGTTTTTTTCCTAAGCAAATAATCTAGTTTAAACAGGAAGCATAAAAGTTAGTTATCTGTGATGAATGATATTTTGGTTTTATTTCAGTGTAGAGTATTTAAATATAATCATTAAAAAACAACACACAAACTTCAAACATGTACAGATGACAGTTCTATCTTCTATGTAACAATTTTCAGAAGGTTGAAGTATTTTCAATATAAAAAGCACAACTCTGTCATACCACCATGCTGTTCCAGATGTCTGTTCAGCCTTTTGAATAACAAGAAGTCAATTTAATCAAGGCATTGTGGCAGACAAATGTAATGATATACCTGCACTGCAAGTGTTTATTGTGTTTGGCAGGTTCTTATGTAGTGGTCAGACAAAGTACAGCTCAGCATAGAGTAGAATATATATTTTATTGCTTGGGTTCAGGAAAAGGCTTACATTTGAATTGCTTGCATGTGATTGCCTGAGAAAAAGTACATTCTTGTAGAGGTGAAATGAAAAGCCTTACTTACCAAGACTGACCGTTTCTCAATAGCTCATCCCCTAAACTTTTCCTAACAACAATCTGAATGCCAGCTGGCATCTTGAGAAGGAATATAAATGAGCTGTGAAGAAGGCAGTAAGAACTGTCTTGAATTTGAAAGTGAATTTCAGTTTAGCAATGTTCTGAATTTTTTGTTGTTGTTTTTAGACCTCTGAATATTTTGCAGCAGAACATACAGTTTTTGTGTAATAGTGATGTTCAGTTTGAACATCTTCTAGACCTGAGCAGCGGATTTCATCTTCTAACTTCCCTCTGAGGAAAGGAAGCTGGTCGTGCACTAGTGAGCTCAGGAGATACTTTGCTGATGCACACCAAGCAGACTGTGACCTACTTATTATAAAATAGATTTCTGAGTTTGAATAGTATTCATTTCCCTAGTCAGGGAAAACAAAATAAGTGGTCAGGAAACACAAAAAATTTGATTCAGAAGGTGATTCAAGAATGTTGAGAAATAAAAAGCAAATTATTTGAATATTATCAGTCAAAGAATACCCAAAGTTCTGCTCTCAGCCTTCCTTGACTATAGCTATTTTATGGGTGCTCTGTGTTATGTTTATATATGTATATGTGCATATACATATATATGTATATGCTTTAATAATTTAGGAAATGCAAACATAACTTCCAAGTAATTGTGTGCTGCAGTTCCTTATTCATAAGTGAAATGCAGAAAATAAGAATTGCTTAAGTCAAATTGTTCTATTTTAGCTCTGTAAGTTAGCTAATGGGTAATAAAAATTCATTAGCTAATGGGCAACAAAAGATACAAAATACCATATTTTTATGATTAAAATATCGTAAGCATCTGGAAAACAATTGGGATCTTAGGCTGTATGTGGCAAAGTGTGCTGGATAGGTCATCTACCCAGGAAAAACTGTGATGAGCCAAGTGCTTTGTAGTTTGTTGAATTTTCATATGCAGAAGACAATCCAGGATTTTGGCCTTATATTTTACAAAGCAAATTTCACTTCAGGTTTTTAATAGTTGGCATTGACCTGAATTCCCCTTTACAGAGAAACCCTTCAACATTACTTAAGCGGTCAGAACATGAAGAGTAAGGCGGCTATATCCTCCATGGTGCATATATCTAACATGGTGCATAGGGCATGCTCATCTCAATTGTCTTTCTCCACCAGAGTTTTAGTAAAATCCATTAATAATTTTTGCTTGCCATGATGTCTTTCTAATCCAGAGGCAGCCCTCATCAGCCATTAAAAACTGCTACTGGAATTTGTGCCCCTCTCAGAGCACTGTTTAGACCCTTTCTTGGAAATAGATGACGAATCCATGACTATTTCTTAGCTCTGGTAATATCAGGAAAAACTGGAATAAAAATAAGAATGTAAATTATTCCCATGATGTGTCCTAGCACAGACCATACTGATTATCTCTTTTCCAAAGTGACTGGAAGATAGGTTCAGATACTGACAAATGCTTCTAATCAGTGTGGGTCATGTGGGCAGGGAGGGGTTAATCTTTATTCTTTACAAATCGTCATGTAGATATTTTATTATCAAAGTAAATAACAAAAAAAAAAATCCACAGGTACTTTATGGTTGGATCAGAAGGCCTATCAATCACATAATTTAGTTTGCAGTTAAAAGATAAACTAATACTGATACATTTGCATTTTTCCCTCGTTCTTTAATCTGACTTCTATCTTTTGTGAATGACATTGAACATACATAGTTATCCAAAAATGAATATTTTGTTTATGTGTATAGATTCTTCAGATTGCTTGCATTAATGACTCTTAACCTTTAAACTGATTTATAAACATGTAAGAATAAAATGTCAGCATTCATTTGTCATCTTGCAGTAAACTGTCAGCATTCGTTTCTCAGCTAAAATAGAATATCTGTCTAAGAATTTACATTAGGCTTTGTAATCAAACTACATTAACACCAGTGCACCTCAGCATGAAAACTTGATATCCAGCATACACACTCCATTAATACCTTAATGTGCATTCCAGGCTACATCTCATCACGATCTAGTGAATTCAGTAGGACTTGTTGCTGAAAAATGTGACCATCTCATGCAATCTCTTCATCTAACATATCACTATAATACTGTATTGGTCCTTAAAAGGGAAGGGACAAAGTTTTAAAGGATAAACACTGGACATTGGCAAGAAATGGTGTACATTCATGAGGGGTTAAAGAGAAAACTTCAATGAATGAATCTTGGCTCTGCTTCTATGGACCAAAACACAAGCAATAAAATAGGAGTTTTTTGTTTCTGCTTGAAAGAGAGCATTCCCTGGGGAGGTTTATGATAACATGCATTGAACTGGAAGGCAATCAGATTCCTGCAAACGTTCTGATAATCAGTTAAGCTGAGTGACTGCTATTTTAGACCTATGTTTTATTTCCTGGAACAGACCTGGAAGGCTTACTGAAATGGTGGAATGAACACTCCACTGCATGTAAATGAAAACCAGTGAGAATATACCCTATGTGGAATTATTGTTCATCTTTCTTGGATGCAAAGGAAGGATTAAAATCAGTGAGGAGGAGACATACTTTTCAATGGTGAGACCCCATATTTCTGTACAAAATATGGAGCGGGGAAATGATGCAGAAGGACCTAAGCATCAAACCAAAGTGGATGGTGATAGTTGTGCTAACCAGTGGCTGTTCCTGAGGGTTTGGAGATGTGTTTCCCAGCATGAGGTTTCCTTGCAGTTCGCTTCTAGTCATCCTCTGCAAGACAAGCCACAGTGCAGTGCAGAAGAGTAGGTGATAGAAGAGGCCTGTGCATCCTTTCTAGCTGAGATTTGACTGAGAATCTGTAGCAGGATGCTCTGGCTGGAGTGGGGGTAAAAACTACCCTATTTGAAAAGCTATCAGTGGTGAATGGAGAAGGAGATGTGGTGCTGCTCTTGGTGGTGAAGAATGCTGAAACCAGCCTGACTCATCAATCTCAAAGTTAATCATTCTGAGGAAGAACAATGGATGTGATAAAATACCTGATAAAGGAACCAACAAGTGATACATACTGATAATTTATCTGAAGATGCTGAGCTGACACAACTGGCCTGGAGACATATGACTGACAGCCAATCACTGTAAATCACAATGAAAGACCAGTCCAAGTTTTTAACAGCAGGGTCTTCCAACATACCCCTTCTCTGAGTGTGTGTGTAGACTCCTTCCTTGAGTGGCATCACCCCTCAAGGTTACTCCTCAAGGCTGAGCAAAAGACATTTGCCTATGGTTGGTGGTTAGCACGCGTAAGTAACATCAATCTCTACTTAATAATTGTTTTTGCTAGCTTTAATAGAATTGCTTCAGTATTACTTCAAAAATAGTATACTATCTATGCTAGTAGTTATAACTACTTATAGTTCTGTAGTAAATAATTTCAACAAAGTTCTTTTAGTCTAATAATTTTCATAATAAATGCTTTATTTTTATATGAATATGTTTGGTTTGTCATCCTTTATCCTGTGGGACAAAGTTGTATAAAGGTTCAATAACACTCATATAATCCCCTAGACATAAACTGTTGACGAAGCCTGGGGCTAAGACTGGATCCAGCCACACCCCAACTCCTCTCTGAGAAGTTCAGAAAGCAAGAGAGTCCATTGTGCACCTTGTGACTCAATGGGAGGGCTTCTCTAATAGACTTTGTCTGAAATTCCCATTCTGCCCGTGACAGAGACCACTTCAGGACCTTTCCTGGCCACCTCCCATCCTGCAATGGATGCACGGATGTTTCTTGCTGGGTGTTGTAAGGGCTCAGCGTCGCCGTGGCTGCCCCAGGCTCACCACCCTCACCTTCGGCAGGGCCAGGAGGGAACTCACCAGCTGCATCACACCACTATGAAAAGATGGAGAAGTTACCTCAGAGCAAAGATGAGAGGAGAATGTGCTTCTATAAATGTGTTAAAAGTAGAAGTGTAAATGTTATGCTGAAGCATTGCATTTAAATTTAAATATTCAACAGCTACAATTGCAGGGGAGTCTGTATGAGGACAGCCTGGATATTTAAAGTCTAACAGCCTTTGTCTAAAGCTATTGAGAGTATTGTAAATACATTTCATAATGTTTTATATTGTTTACAATGTTTTCTGTGGGTATGTAGTGTTTGCTTACTCAGAAACTGTATAGAATTCTCTGTTTGAAGAGATCAGAGAGTTGTTAACATTTATTTATCAGTGTTTTGCATACCACCATTCCTGATTTTTAACTCTGTAATGATTTCTCAAAAGTCAAAAAGAAGCTTGACTTATAAATGACCACAGAATTAAGTTTTGTTGCAGGAAAGTTAGGTCTGCAAGGCAAAGTATAATATTATCTCAGTTCCCCTACTGCGTACCACAAATACTTCCAAATATTTAGTCTCACGTCAAAAGAAATACATTTGGCACATTTTAAATACTGATTTTTAAATTAGTCAGACATTCAGCCCTATGGTAGAGTAAGGATATTTTTCTCCATTACTTCCAGTGGCAAGCAGAATAACTGCTGCCAGCCTTGGGGTACCCACAGATCTTTATTAGAGCAGGGTAACAGGGCATTACAATTCCCCTGGCCATGTACAGTGTTGCTGCCCATGGATCTTCACTTAGTTAAAAGAAAGAGCACTGCTAATGCATACGGATTTTTATTTGTCCTTCAACCAAACCTAGGGCTGACCAGAATTTTTTTGTTATTTTGAAGAAATATAGCATTTTCTTTAGACAATTACCTGGATTTTTTAATCAATCAGTATGAACACTGGAGCTAGAGAAGCTGTCTTATAAGTATTACATCCATGCTGCCTTCTCCTCAGTGCCTAGCATGATCCTGTTTCAGCAATTTTGCTTAAAAAAGGGTAGTACTTTGTAGGGTTTTCATATTTCTGATGGCAGGTTTCACATTTGCTCAGAGGAATGAACTTCTGATCCTGGACTTCCCTCTTCTGGCAGTTCAGTGTATTCTTCAGACTTATGTGACTCAAATGCCATGAGACTTGGGCGGTCAAACATAACTAAGCAGTGTAATCTCAAGGATGAATATTGAACACTTGATATGAAAATATTAAGTAGAAAGAAAACTTACTTCAAATTTGGTGAACAAATTAAAATAATACTGAGAAACATGATATATTCCTGCTCACAGATATATTTCATCCCTTATTGATTCAATATTGATAGAGTGCATTGGTAAAGGTAGCTCTCCAGGATATATTTGCTATATTCACAGATCATTTTATTAGAGAAAAATATTCTTCACAATTAGCTGAATCTCCCTCATTCCTAATGTAGCAGTCCTGACCATGGGCAGATTAGTGTGAAATTTAATTTGTGCTAATCTGTCCAAGACCAAGGAAGCACAAAATATATTTTATGCAGTGTTTACTCACTTTACCATATATAGATAAATGCATGAGTGACAAATCATGCAGCTTCAGGTTTACTAGAGTGAATATCTATAGTGCCATTAGGCCTGGATTTTATTATTTCATTTTTGTTGCCATGGAAAAGCAAGGACTGGGCTCCTATTCTTAAGAAAAGATATAAATGAAAATTTGTAAAGTTTTAAAATAAGTTTAGACATATCAATTTATATCTACAGGGTAGCTACAAGTTTTCTACTAATCTCATATAGGATATGAAGAAAAGATTCTTTTTTTTATTTTGTATTGCCAATATTTGAGAGGACTTATCTAAGTAGGTCTTTCTGGAGGAAAACTATGAAAAGCTGCAGACTTTGAGATGGAAACTAATAGTAATTTGTTGCATGAACATGTGAAAACAGCTGCTCCTTTGGTTTTTACTGCAGTAGGAGTGCTGCTGGTTTCACAGGCTCTTGTTGTGGGAATCAGTTCTGATTTGCTTTAGCGTGATAAAACCAGATGTGCAAGCAAGCCTGCCCTTGAACCAACTGCTGTGTCTCTAAAGAGTGCTGCAAAAATTTTTTTACTACTCATACATTGCAAAGCTCTCTCCATAATTCTCACATAGTTTGAAATTACACACTTTGTATCCCACTCAAAAGCCTGCAAAACAGAATGCTAAAATGTGACGCAGTTTGAGAGGTATTTATAAGTGATATTTGGGATCCTGTTTGCTGTAAGACAAAGTAGCTTCCAAGAGTTGTTTGGCAGTTACTAATTCTTTTTTTAAAAAATGAATTATTCTCTGTGATTTATATGTATGGCCAAAATGGAACTGAGTGTCTTTCTATTAGGAGTCTGGCAGGGTTCGGCCTCTGTTGTTACTAATTTACTGATGCAATACAGTAAAGCAAGGCAAGGGTTGTGGGCTTTGCAAGCAGTGGCAGGGATGCTCAGGGTGGATAAACAGGTGCCCAGTATTTCTGTGAATTTGGACATATTTCTTTAGGATTAGATCCAAATTGGACAAACAGTACAATGTGAGAATTTATCCATTGTGTGATTTGCAATCTGCTGTGGACTTGCTTGCTAAAGTCTGCACTGCAATGTCCCACAAGAACTTTATGCTGCATAAGTGATTCAATCTGATCAATATGCACTTCCTGACAGATGGAAGCAAAATCCTTATTTTGTGCAAGCAGCTAAAAGCAGAGGCAGAACATCTTCACTTTTTTAGGTACTTTCATTCCTGGGTTGTAGGATAACAGCAGTTTGCATTCAGTCTTTTACAAAGGCAGATTTTGATGGGGTTTATGCAGCAAATGTTCTTTGCTTGTATTTGCTGCTCTGTTTTATGACTCCCAGTGTCCGCATTTGCCTGTTAATCACGCGTAGCCAATATTCAGGTGGCAAAGCCATGTGTTGGCAGACTGCAGCTGGATCCTGTTTGTTTTTTGTAACCAAACATAAACAACGTACCAGTGTGCTTTGAAAACCTTTGCTGCTATGGTTCAGCAGCTGAGCTGCGATGTTAAAGAGTTGGAGTGTCAATGTGTTGGAAGGTCATATGAGAAAATAGTGCATTATGTAAAACATTCACACAGTTCAAAGAAAAAATGTGCATTTTGCCATTGGATAGAACCCTTGTATTTAATTAGTCATTATTATAAATTATTTATTGTTCATATAAAGACACAGAGGCATGGCATATTTTTATAACAAGTCTGTACCTCTTACTGTGCTAGCCAGCTAAGACTATTTGTGAACCTCTCCAGCTCAAATATCCATTTGAATTTCAAACATGTTGAGAAGAAATGTTTTGCCTTCTCAAACTGAACCTGTTTAAGGGCCAATAGACTTCCAGCCCTGAGTCAGCATTAAATGTGTCTTTGCCTTCCCGGCTGATGTCCCTGATACCTCCCTCCATGTTTATGGCTGAGTTTTATCTCCCTGGGGTGCAGCTCTTTTGAGGCTAAAAGCCAAGATTTAGTTGGAAACTTCTGTGTTTATCTTAACAAAGGATGTGTCCTTTGGTCTGTCACAGGAGATTGTGGTCAATGCACAGCTCTAACTGGAAGAAGTCAGCCTAATGACTGAAAATTTTTAAAGCTAGGTATTATGCAATTGTGTTTTTCCTTAGGATCTTACTAATCCTAGTCATGCTCAACCCGTGGATTTTACATGTCAGACAGTTCTCCGGGTGCTTTGTGGTAAGATCTTGACATCAAAATTCTCCTTACCAGCTTATCTCATTCAGGTACTCTTGGAAAAATCTGGCATGCCAGGACCAGCAAGGACCTAAAAAGGAACCAAAAATACCTCTCCCTCTTTGGGATGTATTTTCTGACAATGCTGCTATTGACCTAGCTCAAGAGAACAGTAAGTGATATGGTAACACAGTCAAATATTGGTACTCATAATATTATTACGAGCAACTCTAGTATATCACAGCTAGTTCTCTCACAAAAAAAAAAATCAAGCCATTTTTAGAAGTGTTCACAGATTTTGGCTGGCTTCTGAAATAGATGTTAATTGCCTTCATTTAACTTGGTTACTAATACGCAGCATTACTTTAGCTCCAGCACTTTCAACAATACTTTTGACAGTGAAAGAGACTCAAATACATATTTTGTAATGTGCAGGTGAGGGCAATGTACGCTCAAGTGAAAAAGGAAGTTCCTAAACTACCATATGCAGAAGTGCACAAATGAAGATGAAAGGAGAAATGCAAGTATCAACTTCTCATGAATCTTGATAACATTATACTCTGGTCAAAGTTTAGCAGCAGTTGAACCAAAGTATTCTGGTCACTCTTCTGCTTCACTAATGAAAAGAAATCAAAAATGTAAACTAGATAAGAATTTTTCCTCTCTGGATTGTAAGGTAATGTGCACATCTCTTTTACATTTTTCAAGCTAGCAGGATGGGGTTGATAAGGGTTCTCAGTGAAAATATCCTCAGTTACATTTCAGACTGCCTTATTCTCACCTTTCAAAACTATTTTAACCTCTTTCTCAAGTTCATTCAAGAATTGGGCCCTAAAATTATTTACAACTACTCAACTCCCAGCGTGTGAAATTTGAAATTACAGTTCAAATCACTTTCTTACTCCCCTACACAGAAAATATATGATACTTTTGTCTACACATTGCAGACCCAGACTTCCAGCTGCAGCTGGTGTTAGAGATTATAGATTATTATCTGTACCTTTTTACAAGGTCATCCATTCCATTCTTGTTGCTTTACGAGTTTTTCTGCTCTTGTCATTTAAAATGGTATCATGTCTATCGATCATCATCTTCATGTCTTCAGTTTTCATGTCAGCCTCTTGCTGTCTCAAACTGAAGCTTTAAAAATTCTTATCCTGTGCAGGCATTGTAACTGGAATCACACCTAACCTATTACAACTGCCATAATATCTTCCACTTGATTATTGTAAGTACAGTATGTCTGACAGGATCTGGAAAGCAAAATACAGACTGTAGTCAATAGTGACTTCTCTGCTGCCATTGGAAAACATTTTTATCTTCCCAGGAATTATTATCATCAAGAGAATCTAAACACCTAAAAATACATAAAAACTAAACATGTCTGCCAACTGCTTCTACCCATTTCACCTCTCCATTTAAGTATAAAACCTGTAGATTTCCTGCTGAAAGATTTTGATCCATTTAAATGATTTGGAATAACAAAGAGAAGATGAAGACACCTGAACTACACAGAACAATAACATTCAAATTATACTATTGATATTCTATGTATTTTGATTAATTCTGTGAGTTACATGGACTTAAGCTGAAGGAAAATGAACTTTCTAATACTTTGTTTCACATTTGCACCAGAATTGTGTAAGAAGATGCAAACTCTTTTCTTCTTCCCATTAGCCATCCCGAACTTTAATTTCAAGGCAACTGAGTATCAGACAATTATTTAGGTTGGAAAAGACCTCAATAAAACTTTGCAGAAAGGCAAATAAATGTTTAAATTCATATAACAGCTTTTTAAGGTATTAAAAAGAGATGTCCATTAATATTATCCATATTAGTGAATATTTACTGTACTGATAAATTGTTCTGTCAAGGCTGATTTCAGAGCTGAATTGAAAAGCTTGAACGTTTATGGTGCAACTAAGCATTAACCCACCAGCATAGCAGAAACTCAGATAGTTGAGGTTACAGACTGAAAAGATTAAATATGTTTTAAATCTCTAAAGAAATATTTATCATACACTATTGGTATTTACAATTGTTCCAGATGCATTTTTACTTTATTTATTGTTAATGACTATAATTTAAAAGAGTGTTAAAAACTATTTATGTAGTAGTTTTTTATGCATATATATTTTTAATAATGTCAAATTTTGTGTACCTGTGTGGGTTTTTTTCTAAAGAGTATAACCTTGTAAGTAGGTCTGTACATACTGTATGACTAAAATAATTTATATAGTAAATATAAATTCCACTTCAAACATTGATCATTTTAAATACATGTAAAAAGTACCTCACAGCTACAGCTTTACTTCTAAACTAAGCAGAACCAGTTTAAGTTCATGTCCCATGACTGCCCATTCTGTTCAGCTACTAACAGGTTTCCTGGAAATTTTATCTCATGTTAACTAGCTTTCTTGCAGACAAACCTGAACATAATTTAATTTTCATGACATTTACAGAGCAACTAGAATGCTCAGCCTCCTGAAGTGTGCAGCACTCTAAAGGGTCCTAAAATAAGTCAGCTAGAAATCCAAATAAAAACCTTCTGAAGCAGCGATCTAAAATCTCAATTTTTGTATTGCAAAAGGATCAGGAGTAAGAGTTGCATGTTTATTTTGAGAGCTTTCATCCCAGCAGAAAAAATCTAAGGTGCCAAGAATCTGATATTCAAATCCTCATGTGTTGACAGAGCACGAATCTTTCCTAAATTGCAGACAAATAAAACATCTATGCCTGATTGTGACAGCATGATACCTAAGACTGTGAAAGATCTGGAGAGAGAGGAGATTTTTATTTCTTTCATTCTGTCTGGTCGTCTATATCAACATCTCTAGGTGGTTGCATATTTAATGATAGCCTTTATGAATTAGGACTGTAATGGCACTCCTCCCCAGTCTGTTGCAATAAATACTTTCGTGTCTTCAAACACCTTGATACAACTGGTTTCTAGCCTATTGCCAAAAGTGAACTGATTAATTGGCTGAGGGATATTTTCTTTACTCCAGGTAACCATCATCTTGTAAATCTTTCTCCTACTTTCTTAATAATGTTAATACCACTTGTCTCAGCAGTTCAATGGTTCACAATCAAAGTGCTTTGTATTTTTTTTACTAGCTGGCTAGATTTATGACAAATTATGTGTCTACATTAAATCAGAAATTAAAGAGAAAATATGAAGCCATTATTAACACAATTAAAATTAAGACCCTAGCATACATATATACACAGTGTTTAGAAGTTTATGTAATATGTAAATAATTTCTGTAAGTTGTTAAGATTTTTAATTTATTTTGTAGAAGGTCCCTATCCTTCTTGTCACATTCTTTTTAAAACATTATCATCTCAAGAAAGATGACTTGCTGAACCCGTTAGGCTGTTTGGAGGAATCCTTTATTATTTTAAAGGGGAAGTTTGGGTGCTCTCTCCATGTCAGAGCACCTGCAGGACAGTACCTACCTTGCAGCTTCATGGAGTCTCAAAGTGGCTGAGGCTGGTGAGCACCTCTGCAGTTTGTCCCCGCAGTCCAGTCCCTGATCAAATAGGCTAAGTCAAAGCAGGTTGTCTCCGCAGGGAAGAGCAGAGTGGAAGGATCAGTCTTCTTGGCTGCAAGGGCTCACTGCTTTCAACTTGTCCATCAGGACACTCAGGTCCTTCTCTGCCAAGCTGTTTCACAGATGGTCAGCCTCTAGCATGGACTGCTGCATGCAGTGGGGTTATTTCTTCCCGGGAGAAGGATTTTGTGTTTCTTGGACTTCATGAGGTTCATCTTCATCCGTTTCTCCAGGCTACTCAGGTCCCTCTGAAAGGCAACACAGCCAGCTATCAACCACTCTGCCCGATTCTGTGTCATCTGCAAACCTGGGGAAGGTGCTTGATGTGTCAGCAGCCAGATCACAGTATTGGCTCCAGTATTGAGGACATCATTAGCGACTGGCCTGAAGGTGGACTCCATGCCATTAATTACAGCCCTTTCAGCCAAGCAGTTCAGCCAGTTTTCAACCCTGTCCATTTATCTAGCTCCTACTCCATTAAAGACAACACAGAAAGAACCGTGTCCTTTCAGTACCACCTGGGGAGTCATTCTGCTGTGGCTTTTGCAACCGGATGTGTCTATCTCGCATTGGCCTTTTTAGCCATCAGTGCGCTTGTAGCAAGCGTGGGTAGAGTCTTTCACAAGTCTTTGTTCGGGAAGCCAAGCCATGATGATGATGACTCCATTAATATCTCTATGAAGATGTTAAGAGAGATAGTTTTGAAAGCCTTGATAATAAGGTCAAGATAAACAATATTTGCTCCACTCTCCTTATCCACTGAGGCATTCATCTAAATTTAAAAGGCTTTCAGATTGTTCAGGTCTGATTTCCCCTTTGTAAATTCACATTCACTACTCACATTCCCTTCTTATCCTTCATACGTTTGACTACAGTTCTCATGACTATTTGTTGCATCACCTCCCAGGGAAACAAGGTAAATCTGACCAGCCTATAGTTTACTGAATCCTCCTCTTGCTCTTCCTTAAGATAGGAGTGACATTTGCTTTCTCTTGGTCCTCAGAAACCTCCTCCAGTCCCCATGTACTTTTGCAGAAAATCAGGAGTGGGCTCACAATGCACCAGCCAGCGCCCCCAGCAGCCAGGGTGTGTCCTGTTAGGTCCCATGGACTTACGTAAGTCCAGTTTGTTTCAATGTTGCCTGACCTGATCCTTGTTCAGCAAAGCTAAATCTTTGCTCCAGACTTTCCTTCTGGTCTCAGGATCATCTTGGCTGCCTGCACAGCCTTCAAATATCCTATGTTCCCTTTCAAAGGCAACATCAGACAAACAAAGCAAAGGAGGTCATCTCCTTGAAGCACTTGGGTTTTGTGCCAAGGGGCTCAAGGGAGCTGTGCCGGCAGCCTTGGCTGAGACTGAAAACAGGATGGCTACAAAGTAAGTAAGTGTGGCCAACCTCTGGAGCAGCTCTGGGTTCAGGGGACTCCAGCAGCCATCTGCTAGTTACACATGTGAAACACAGCACATGGGATCTTAAAAAGTTCTTTAACTTGATGGCAGCTTTGTATAGGAGAAACAGAGATCAGTCTGGCAGTGACACAAACACCAATAAAGGTTCTGGGCTCTGGCCCTCATAAGCCAATCATAAGGTTTAGTCTCCAGGATGAAGTTTCACACATCATACAAAATGTAAAAATCAATGTGGGGACATCAAAATTTATATGGCAAAATAGACTACAATGGCCCAATTTACACATAGTCACACCCTGACAAGTAAATCTCTTCTTCATGAAGGCATGTTTTTCTCATTTGCTTTTTTGCATGCCTTTGAAATTAGGGAAGCATCATATCTTTTTCAACTGAAAAAACCCCCCAAACAACAAAACAAACAAACAAACAAAAACAAACAAAAAACCCAAAACAAACCTAATTTTAGAAACTAACCCAGCTTGTTGCTGAATTTGATGAGCAACTTGGGGATCAGTTATTAATGAAGTTGGCATAAAGTAGATAGGAGGTCAATAGGATACACATAGTAATTAAAATGCAAAGTTTGCATTGTTTTTAAGTAAAGCCATTGGGACACGGAATGCTGGTGGTGAAAGAAACAACCCAAGAACATCTACAAACAGCAGATAAATGGATTTTTTTAGCCATTACAGATAGTACGAAAAATCTTGTTAAAAAAAAAAAAAAAAGAGGGTTTTTTTAAAGTATTTAACTGTTATTTATTTTTATGGTAGCTCTTTATTAAAGTAAAATTTATCAGATCAGTAGACAATCAAAACTAAAATGAATTATTACAAATATTATCAATGTGTTTTCTGTCATTTGCATGACATTATTTAACTTCTAGTCAGTCAGTTGGGCCATGATAACCTCCTTTCCTTCTACGCTGACAGCCATATCTTCCTACCATACCAGACCATGAAGACTAGTTATCATTTGTTAGCCTCCCCATTTAAACATTCCTTTTAGATTTTACTATTTTAGAACTTACTGTTTCAGCACACAAAATATTTAAAACAAAAATCTACTCAGTCCTTTACATGTTCAATATTTTCTGAATGTCAAATACTATGAAAATGGTGACAACAAACTGTGACAAAGCTTTCAGTGTGTCTTCTAGGAAATTCCCAGCATGACTACATGTGCATTTAGGTATTTGCATGAATATGCACAACACTTGCCTTGACCTCTTTGAAAACCAAATGTTTTCTAACACAAATGTCAGCATTGAATTAATAAAAAAGGTGTTCAATATCATGAAGAAAGAAAGCTTTCATTGTCACAGCTCACAAAACCTGTTTCAATCTGTTCATTAATTTACTTCTTTCCAGAAACAACCTCCAACATATGAAAGTTCCTAAGTGCTGCCTCAAGAAGATGTCTTTTCCTGTGGTGCTGCACCAAGGGGAAAAAGGTTTAATGCGCCCAAGAGATGCAGCAAGCATTTCCAACTCCTGTTTCTTCTCTGGTGCATTCCTGGGAAACCACTATTTCCAGATGCTTCGTGCTATGGTTTGGAAATAGACTCTGAGTTTATTCCTGAAGGAATAAATTGTCATGGGAAAGAGATTGCACAGATCCAGAAAGGTCCGATCAAAGACAGTTCTTTTGGAAGAAAAAGAGAAGAGGAAGAGGAAGAGGAAGAGAAGAGAAGAGGAAGAGAAGAGAAGGGAAGGGAAGGGAAGGGAAGGGAAGGGAAGAGGAAGAGAAGAGAAGAGAAGAGAAGAGAAGAGAAGAGAAGAGAAGAGAAGAGAAGAGAAGAGAAGAGAAGAGAAGAGAAGAGAAGAGAAGAGAAGAGAAGTTTCGAAGGAGCATCTGATTATAAAGCTGGGTAGCACTTGATTTGCCAGTTCATTGCATTGCTAGAATTACTGAGTTTGATGAGAAAATATTGCAGTCTTTGCTATGGTTTCAGATGAAATCATTACAATTCTTGTCATCTTCTGCACAAATTGCCCATAAGGGAGGGCTCCTTTAAACAGTCAGCAGCATCTAACTCCTGCTCATTGTACAGTGGTTGCTGTTGCTAAGGTTATAGCTACACAGCATAATAAATTCACAGACTGTGGCATGCAGGAGTATTCAAGTTGAGGATCTGCCAGTGCATCCGCAGTGTTTGAGCTTTCCTGGCTGGCTCACAGATTCCAGTGCACTGTTGCGGTCAATGCGCCCATCTACATGGCAGATGAGATTAAAAAGAAAACAAAAAAAACACACAAGGAAAAATAAAAGGCTACTTTGTACCTTGGGGATTTCCTGCATCATCTCTTTACATGGGCGTGTGGGACAGTGCCACTACCCCAAGGTGGCATGTTTACTTTCAGCGTATTCATTTGTCCTATAGGAAAGGTAGCATGCCAGAACTGGATCCCATACTTAAAAGACTTCAGACTGCAATTAAAGGCGATACTTAAATATAGGAGCAGAGTAAGTGCAACTGCATCTGGGTAAAAGTGCAATATACATTGGATAAGTGGCACTGGGAAAGGGTTACTGACAGTGGTGATGAACACCCTCAGTAGCTGTGGTGTGTACAAAAGGCAGACAACCTGTATAAAAAGGGCTTTTCCTCGGCTTCGTTTAAGAGATCAACATTTGGGGATTTGTTTGGTTTTATGCTTTTTATCCTAGACCCTAGGCAACCAAACCCAGACTTGAAAAAACAGATGATTCAGTCAAAAAAAACCTGGATGGGTAATAACCACACCAGAAGTGGCAATTTTCAGTTTCTAACAGTCCATGTCCAATCCTTCAAACTGAGGCTTTATCAATCCTTTTTTTTTTTTTTTAAGGTTTTTTTTTTTTTTTTTTTAGACAGCATAGACAGCAGAAAATCCTCAGTAGTAGAAGCTATTTAAAGCCCCTGGCCCAATATCGAATCCTCAGATTTGGCAGTAGCAGGTTTCAGCTGGATTTTCTGGGCAGTAAGTAACTCAGCAGCAAATTTACTCTTTTTAATACAATGGCAACAATCCTTGGAAGTAACAGGAATGACTTCAGATGGTGCCAAAATTTAAATGAAAAATCTAACTATAGCTGGCCTTGCAGCCTGCTGGCAGCAAATCTCTGCTTCTGTGGGAGACCAGAGTTCAGGAGTGAGCTCAGGAGTCCTGCCCAGCTGCTGCAGACATCCCAGGAGTGCCTGGGTGATGAGCCCTCACTCCAAAACAGGATGATATATCAACCTGACGCACGACCTGAAAGTGCAGGGAGGTGCATCAGTGACAGTATGGCAAAACATGTATCTCTTTGGACATACAGGGTATGTGTATGAAAATCTGAAGATCCAGTGTAGGCTACTTTCTAGACTTCTGTTGCCATTTTTTCTAATTTTTGTTTCTTATTCCTTTCAACTTCTGATAACTTTACACGGAATGAATGTAAAGACAGCAAAAGCACCTCTCTTCAACATCAGCTTTTTCTGTTGAGAACTATGGAAACTAGATAAATAGTTTGTAAGATTTGGAAAATTTTCTTTAAATGCAGCTCATGTAGGTTTGGTATTTCTACAGCACAAATGTACATAGCTTAATTTTTAAGAAAAAAAACCCCAACACAATGGAAAATGCCAATGGAGAAGAAATCCATTGCAGGTAAACTTACATTTTCTGGTGCCCGATGGGCAGGTCCATGTCTTCTGGCCAGTCTAATCCAGACTGATTTCTGCTTGGGATAAGCCTTAGTTTTTGCCTGGGAGATACAGTGGGTATGTGAATACATACAGCAATACAGGCTGTGAGAACAGTCTTGTGAATTGGGAAGCTATCTCAGGTCTGCTATTACACACATAGCCTGCAAGGCTCTTCTTGCCATGAAATCCCTAGCACTGCAACCAGAGAAAAGCAATGTTTTCCCCTGTGTGGAAAAGATTGAGGGTCAGCACAAAACTCCCAGTCTCTCTTGGCCTGTCAGGCCCAGCACCGCGGGAGCTGCACATTTTTGCAACAGCTCAGTCCAATCAGTACAAATTTTAAGCATCTTTCCCCCTCAGGAATAAAATATAGGTTGGACAGTACTTAAGTGAGTAGAGGAAAATAATCACTGGCCATATGCTTAAGTTAAGCACATGCCCCAGAGCTTTACAGTAATATGGCTTCGGCAAAAAGACTAAGATATGGAAAAATTGTACTAACACAACTGTTTGGATTCAGGTGCACTAAACTCACCTGCCTGCTTCTATCAAGAGCACATTATCATCAGACTCCTTTTAAATTTACTTGCTGTGATGCTGGGAATTCTTTTTACCAACTTTTGGGAAAAAAAGCCAGGTTTCAGTCCAAATTGTAAACCTTTGAGAAAGGGATTTTGAACAAGTTCCCCACTGTGACTAGAATAAAAACATACCAGAAAAAGCGCACGTTGAGATTGCTGCTTCATATGAAACAATGCCTTCTCCTTCTCAATCACATTGTGATTGCTATCCTTTTAAAACTTCTCGATCACCTTTCTAAACATCTTGCTTTGTTTTTACATGAGGTATTGGAAGTTTTGAAATACACCCTGGGAAAGAAAAAGCACAACAGTTAAAATGCCTGAAAAACCTGAAATGAATCACTTACTTTGATTGTTTTAATAAACACACAAGAAAAATGATGGAGTGACTACAGATAGCAAAGCAAGAAAATATAAAAAAAATATTCTTGGGAGTCTTTAATTGATCCCCGTATAGAAGAGAGTCCAAGACACATTTGTTGTGCAATGTGGATTTTGAAACAATTGGGTCAAACAGACCTTACCTTTACCTTTATAAAAATAAGCTTTTATTATAGACATTCACAGGCATACTTTGCCCCTTATTTCTCATTCCCCCTCTTGTCAAACACTGAATGCAGAATACACTTCTCTCCATTTCAAACACTGAAATGCTGTAGTGTACAAAGCCTGTACAGTTTCTGCTCTTGCAAGTCTTCCCTTAAGGATCTTAACTTTGCCTATTCTGTCTTCTGTGTATGTACTTTTGAAGCCTCAAAATTATTTGAATGTACATTCATGTAATGGTTTAAAACCAGAAAGTAAGAAAGAAGATAACTGTGATATTTTTTATGTATAGGTATGTGATATCTATCCACACAGCAGATATTTCCTGGTACAATGTATGTTTAAGAAAACACAGTGTCTGAGAGAGGAATTTAAATAGTAGTCTACAGTAAGGCTTTATCACTGAGAAATAATTTTGATCTAAGTTGAGAGATAAGATGAGGAATAATCAGACTTAATAGGAACGATCTTAAAGTCCATAGCATAATAATTTGCTATTGCTATCCAAGAAATCCATTGGTTGCTTATTTACTACAGATAACTCATGAGAAAAAAGCTGTTGTAAAGTATTTTCAGTCAGATGGAGACAATTTATATAGGTATTTCTTCGTTTGGGCAGCATATTCATTATGACTTGACAACAGTCAGCCTCATAATTACACCTAAGAATATCAAGTGTTTATGTTATAGGGATTATATGTCTGGTTTTTTTTCCCCAGGTTTCTTCCTGTTCTTCCCGGGGTATAGTAATAGTCCTTTATTACTACATTGTATGGATAACTTCATTTGCTTACTGACTGTTTGAAAAGTTATTTAGTTCAATGCAAATATATAAAGAAGAAACAAAGATAGCTGCAGTTCACAGCCTACAGAAGCCTACCATGGAATTTGATGTTAATACCTCCTCTCCATTTACATATTATGAAGAAGGAGGTATAATGGAGGAGGAAGTAGCTTGATCCCCTGTAAAAGTCATTTAACCTTTTCTTGGGTTAGCATTTTCTTTAGTGGGTATTTATGTTTTCTCTAGAAAACAGTGTTAAATCTAGATAAATCTAAAAAAAAATTTATTTTTTTAGGCTCCAAAAAGGTATATTCTCCTGGATTTAGCTGATGGAACTAGTTACCAGCCCAGCTCCACTGCCTGTCCATTGTCAACCATACGACTGAAGTTAGATCTCTTCAGACCTGCTAATGGAACTGATTATGTGAGTGCTTCCCAACCCGTATCACTTAAAATAATCTGTTTCCAAAGCCCTCCTAGTCAGCATGGAGCATGTCTGACATTCTGAGAAATGCAGGTATGGTATGGACCATTTTAATCCCTTTTCACATGCATGCTTAGAAAAATTAAAGACATTGATAATCGTTCTCACACTTGTGGTGGTTGTACAAACACCAGGAAATAAAGCTGTGAATTTTTTTCAGGAAACTCTAGAGGTCTAGAATAAGTGGGAAATGCAAGGCAGAAGAAGCAGTCTTCCTGGGCTAGTACTTGTATTATGTTGTTAGATCTGTTTTGCAATCACTTAGCATGCCAAAGTGACTTTGCAAATGAGTGAATAATAAAAAATACTTGTTCCTAGGAAAAAAGTGCTGACTTGAAGGAAGATTGGTTACAGAATTATCTGTGTGAGTACCACAATGTTTTTTAATTCTTATTTCTCTTTTTATTCTTATCATTTTGCTCATAGCAAATCTAGCCTTGTATATATATCCTTACAAAAATGAGGGTTGGGTTCTTTTCCAATTATGTATAGCAAAGGAGGAAGTGTTTGGTAAGTGGAAAAGTGTTAGGGAGGAGTGGATTTTTTGTGATTTTTTTTTTTTTTTACTATTCAAGAAAGAAAGACTTTCATTTGACTTTTTTCTGCTGATGAAAACGTTATAAATACCTTTGGAGCCGGGAACTCAACATGGTGAAGGTGGAGGCAGAAGAGCTGTAACCACCGCCATGAACCCTGCATGGGCTGTCTTCCCAGCACTATATGAACTTGTGGGCTGAGTAATGCCTGATAAATCCTGCCAAAACTCAAACACTATATCACAGCACTAATATATCTTACTGGAGTTTTGCAGATAACCTCTATGTGAGATGTTGTGAGTAGTTTTCCAAACAGAAAAAGCCTATTCCCTGTTTTTTGTTCTCTGCTTCAAGCCTCACTTTTGTGTTAAAAGAGGCTGTGCCAATATAGGTCTTTTCTGGTCTGAAAGCACTGATTTCCTGATTCTCTTCCTTCAAGTTTCAAAGACATAGACATGGTATGGAAATTGCACAAGTGTGTTCTTTGGCAAGTTTCGTCAAAGTTACCAATGGCCTTTGATGTTGCTTTCCAACCTGACTTCATAAATTTGGCTTTGGCTTTTCTAGGAGGAAGATGACAGAAAATTCCTGCAAGTTATTTTTCATTTGAAGCACTGATTTTAAACAGAACTGTTCCCTTTTTTCCTAACCTCCAGATTCAGCATGTTATAAGGTTCCCAGCAGGCTACCTGGCGAGAGATGATTTGTGGTGTGTGTGGGAGGTGCAGCCCCAGACTGAATGAGAGGGTTGCTGCCCCAGCAGCAACTTTGCCATTGAAGTGGAGAACTGTGGAGCTAGTTGGCCTCACTGGGGCTGTCTTAACCATCCTGCTGTCCCATAATAGATCCAATTTCCATATTACCCAAAGAAGACATTTATCTTAGATACCTTTCCGGACATCAATGCTCAAAACACTGTGACATTTATTGTCAATCTATTCCAGTATCTTCAAGAAAGTTTTTCTTAATATTTAGTAATTCTTGGTGCAGTTCATG
This sequence comes from Cephalopterus ornatus, assembly GCA_013396775.1. NCBI lineage: Eukaryota > Metazoa > Chordata > Aves > Passeriformes > Cotingidae > Cephalopterus > Cephalopterus ornatus. The sequence goes on from VZRE01008286.1 coordinate 396,206, forward strand.
CCATTTTCTTTCCACACTATATACCACGGTCATGAAGGACAGATTTACTATATTCCATGCTGAAGCAACCTCTGTGTATTTGTTAACCTGTTCCCACCATTCTTCTTTTCCACCATTCTTCTTTTTTCCCACCATTCTTCTTTTCTAAAGCCAGTGATTCAATGTTTGATGTTAAGTAAACTTTTTAAAATTTCTGATAGTTCCTTTTCCTCCCACCTGGAATCTCACCATTTTCTCTAATTTTTTTTTTAAAGGCCTGCATTAAGCTATACAGAGTAATCCAGCTGAGTATGCATTGTACCAGTGTTGAAAAGACAAAAAAATATTCACTCTGTGCACCTTGTAGTTCATGCTCCTATTTGTACATGCAAGGTTTACAGGTTGCCTTTTCTACACCAGCAAGGTATGGTTGAGCTGTGTTTTGGTCCATTGTACATCCAAACCTTTTTATGAGCTACCATTAAACCAGTGATTTCTACCCTGTATTTCTGTAGGTGAACAGGTGTGCCACAATGAGTAGGGGATAATGTTTTGAAAGGTATTTGCATCTTGCACTGTGCACAACCAGTATTCTCAGCCATGGTTGCAGCTCAAGGCTCTTGCTAGACTCATAGCTATCTGCCTTTCAGATGAAAATTATGGTAAAAACCATTTCCTTCTATTTGCATTTGAAAAGTGGACCATAAATAGAAATATTCAGATTGTCTTTCATGTCTATTCCTATTTCCTGAATATGAGACTACTGTTAAAAGAACCAGACAAAATATTTTTCAACAATTATAACATTTGTGTTTGAGAAAGAAATGCTAAAGAAAAAAAGTAAAATATCTGTAAAGATTTTTCAGATTTTTTAAATGACAAAAACTAAAGCTAGAGTACGTCCATGAGCATTTTAAAATACTTTTTTAGATTCTTTTAGCAAAAAAAAAAAATCTTGTTTACTAGTCTAGTGCACTTACGATAATAAACTATTTTCAAAGAAAATATGAAAAATTCATGTTTAAAAAATTAGGGGCATTTTCTTTATCTTCCTGCCCCCTCTTTGACATTGTACTTAATATGATAAAATTAATTATGTTTGTAAGGTGGATAGACTATTTGAATTTTTATTTGAATTTTTCTATCTTGTGAATTTAAAAAAAAAATCTGATTTTTTTATAACATCTCAATGAAATACAATTTTCTTGCTCATGGTCCTACTTGTGCAGGAAAGGAGCAGGAGAGCAGTGAGGTTACTGCCATGCAAGGTACCTCCAACACTTGCTAGGCTGGGCGGGGACTCAGCAACCTCTCTCGTTGAATGTCCCTCACTGAATATGGATCACTCTGAAAATGGATGGCTTTGGGACTAGGACAAGGGTCTCAAAATCCTGCCAGTCAACATTCACTGACGAGGAAGGTCTGGCAAGCTGTGTTCAGTCTTGGCTTGTAGAGGAAAGGGACTAAATGCTGCAGCTGTTAAAAGCTGGGAGAGCTCAGACCCAAGAAGGATTTACAGAATGAACTTATGCCCAAAGGGGCTAGAGGCAAAGGTAGGGCTTTAGGTATTTGAGTTTCTGGTGCATGCTACAGTTTGAAACTAACTATATTGTCAAACCTTTGGGAAGGACTGATTTATACAAGAGTCCCCATCACTGTCATTTATTGTCTAAAGATCCCAGACCCGATTGCTGGCTGGCTGGAGGTCTCTGAACCCTACCGTAGTGTGATACTCTGCCTGGAGTGGTGCTAAAACGATTTGAACAATACCCTATTTGCAAAGCTATCAGTGGTGGATGTGGAAGAGGGTGTCATGCTGATTTTGGTAGTGAAGAATGCTGAAACCAGCCTGACTCATCAATCCCAAAGTTAAACATCTTTATAGTGGGGTGAAGACATGGTAGACCTGATAGAGTACCTGATAAAGGAACCAACAAGTGATTCCTATTGATAATTTATCTAAAGATGCTGAGCTGACACAACTTGCCTGGACTTTATATTATCAACCCACATTTTAACTACAGTCTTCCAATATCCCCCTTCTCTGAGTGTGTGTGTAGATTCCTTCCGTGAATGGGGACATCCCTCGAGGTTAGTCCTCAAGGCTGAGCAAAAGAGATTTGCCCATGGTTGGTGGTTAGTATGGGTGAGTAACATCAATCTCTACTTATTAATTGCTTTTGCTAACTTTAATATAATGGTTTTGATATTGCTTCAAGAATAGGGTACTTTACTATACTTGTAGTTATAGCTATCTATACTGTTTAGTAATTAATTCTGAGTAAGATCTTTAGTCTAATCATTATCAGAGTCAATTTAAATTTTTATGTAACTATGTTTGCCACCCTATATCCTGTGGGACAAAGTTGTATAAAGGTTCAGTCACACCTGTATAAATCTTTAGACATAAACTGTTGATGAAGTTTGAGGCTAAGATTGGATCCTGCCACACCCAGACTTCACGCTGAGAAGAAGTTTACAAAGCAAGGTAGTCCATTCTGCACTCTGTGACTCAATGGGATGGCTTCTCTAATAAACTTTGTCTGAAAGTCTCATTCTGCCTGCTGCAACTACATAACTTGTACCATGCAGCATCTATTCCTGTTCCCCTGCCTGGATTAACATCTCCTTCACCAAATGTGAGATATCCTTTTTGGTTTTGAAGAAACAGTTTCTTGGTGAATCCTCTGTTACATTGTGAACAGCAAACACTAACCAAGTACTCTGTCTCCTGCTCTTAGGTGAAGCTTGTCAAGCTCATCTGGTCAAGAAAGTTCCTTAAGGTAGAATCATAGAATCATGAAATCATAGAATGGTTTGGAAGGTGTGATGACTGGAAGGACCTTAAAGATTGTCTAGTTCCAGCCCTGTTGCCATGGGCAGTGACACCTTCCACTTGCCAGGTTGCTCAGAGGCCCATCCAACCCAGCCTTGAATATTTCCAGGCATGGGGCATCCAGAACTTTCCTGGCAACCTATTCCATTGCCTCACCACAGTCACAATAAAGAATTTCTTCCTACTATCTAATCTAAACCGACCCTCTTTCAGTTTAAAGTCCTTACCCCTTGTCTTATCACTACAGACCTTCTGTCTTTCTCCATCTTTCTTCTAGGCCCTCTTCAGGTACTGGAAAGTTGCTATAAGGTGTACGTGGAGCTTTCTCTTCTGCACATCCTCGAAAGTGACTGTGGATACACTTCTTTTTTGCTGCTTCAAACTTAATTCATGCATTCTTTTTAAGTTCACAAAATACTTGTACATAGGTATGTACAGCAGCCTATCGGCTCCTGTAACAAGCCACATGCTCCTGGCAAGTCTCAGCTTCAGCTGAAGAGAATCTGCAGCCACAGGAGGGCAGCCGTTCAACACACTGCGCTGAAACTTCAGCCTCTGATGTTGTAAAATGCAATGGAAACAGCGTGGGGGGGAAAGAGTTATATAGACAAATACCAGCCACAACAACTGGCCTTATTCTTCCTTTTCTGCAGTATAAGTTACTGTTGATGAGGTGCTCTGAGTGTAGCATAACATTATTTTTAGACAAGTTTCAGATGGAGGGGGGTTTTATATGTTTCTCTCAAGTTATATATAGAGTTGTAGAAATCTTACAAAATTTGTTTCTCCCTTCTCTTGGTACCAATCATGGGTGGCAGGCAGACATGCAATACTGAGGAGGTGTTCTGTCATGGTTCTTCTAGTACTGCCATTAATTTAATTCAATTATACTTGTGTTGTTTGGTGAAGAACATGTGGCTTAATTTATATCTATGTTTAAATATTTGTTTTCTTACTGTATATTCTATTACAACTACTATGGAAATAAGTAACAATTGATTAAAACAATAAGGGATTAAAACTATGTCTTCAGCAACAATTTGAAAAGATACACGACTTCATTACAATCTTAATTGTAATTAAATTCACTTAATTGTAATGGCATTAAAAAAGAAAACTATGTGGAAAGTAGCTTTTTAGTAAGGATTTAGGGGTGAAAACAAGCTTTCATGAACAAGTGTTGGAAATGCAGCCGTACCGCAAAGCCTAAGATGAAAATTGGTTCAGCATCAATGAGACACCGGTTGCATTTGCCTCACTTGCAGGAGCACGGGCTAGGACATGGACTCCCCACGTGTAGCTCAGGCTTCATCCTTCATCCTGCTCCCACTGCTCCTTCAGCACAGAAACCCTCCCTATCTTCCATCGCCTTGGCACTAAGGAGGACAGGCTGTCTAGGAAAGGACACAGGATGCTTTTTTCCCTCAATAACTCCATGAATCATGGTCACTATGGATTACGGACCAAGGACATAAGGACATCTGTGCCACCCATGGTGCTGATTGTATGCAGTAAACCTGTGCTAAAAAATTTGAAGAATTCAAACATTTTCCCCCCCATGTTCTTGATTAAAGTGCCTAAACACACTCCCGAATGCAGGTTTGTCACCAGTCACTTAGCTTGACTGCTACACTTACAGTATAAGCGAAGTCAGCTGACAATAGCAAAGAGAAAAGCAACTCGATAATCAACAACAACACTGAAAAATATTATTTTGTGTTCAAATGCCGTGCAGTAAACCCAGTCAGTTTAGTTTTGCATTTTTAATCCCACAGAGTCTTTTCCATTCCTGACTGCAGTATCCATAACCCTGAAAAATATTGTTACGGCCAATGTTAAGCCAAGTCCAGTCTCCGGATTTTTGAATTGCTAAAATGGGCTTTGGATGATTTGTAGGGTCCATCTCACAAAGCCTCACTTCTGCAGGCAGCTAAGCTCTGCTATGGGATCACTGCCCTGAGCAGGCTGTGCCAGCTACTGCTCAGAATGAGAAGCCTGCCAGAATTTTTACTGATTATTTTATTGCTGCAACTTTCTCAGGTAACCACGAGATGGTGCTGCTATGCTTTGGTTTAGCCTTGCAGTGAAGCTGGTAAGATGGCAGAGAAAAAGTAGCAGAGACCTGGAGTCAGGAATGTCAGGGGTGTTGCATACATCACGTTGCACAGTTGACATATTTTTTTGACAAGTATAGATAGAGCTTAATTGCAGTGAACAAAACCTTCATAAAAATATCTTAGTCGAGGACAGTAGAATACAATAGACCACTGTAGGTATCTAATACATCAACAAGGGGAAGCCTAATAGCTGTTTTTAAATATCAAATTCAACCTTTCAGTTTATAACAAAAGATTTCTTTCCAGCCAAATCTCATCTAGATTAAAGCTCTCCATTGTGGACCCTACAATAAAGCAATGCTACTGTTACTAGAAGAGGATATAGCTTTTATTGTTGCTTCTTTGTTAAGGATCGGAAAGGAAGATGAAATCACTTGCACCTGTCATTTATACAGAAGCTAATGACTCACTGGACTTCAACATAAAAAAACTAAACCATTCCTTTTTTGTCTTCCATATGTGCAGCTTTGAGGTCACTGTACTACTCCCGTAAAGCAGAAAAAAAAAATCATCCTAAGTGAGAATTTAATCCAGTAGAAAACATTTGTATTAAACAGAAAGAGATATACCTAGGCAAGCGGTATGTGGGAAATGTTGTGATTGTTCTTTAACACCAAGGGAGATGCTGAAGTCTGCCAGCTCCTGCACTCTGGTGTCAATCTCTTGCCCAATCTCTTCATGCTGGCAGGTGTCACAGCTCAGCAAGTTTTGCTTCTGTCCTAAGGAGCAGGGCAGACAATGCCACAGCTAGTGGGTCCACATTAGCTGCAAAGTGTAAGCTCTCAAAAGTGGGAGAAATCAGCTTGTGCCTTAAGCAAGGAACAGTCTCCATTCTGTCCTTCCCAGACTCATCACTGCCAGTGGAGATCTGCCTCCTCGTTCTGTTTCCAGTGGATACTTTTGCTTATCCCATGTTCTAGCCCTGATTATTAGTTATCATGAATGACCAGCACCTGCAAATCTGTTAAAGGTCACACGGAACTGCTCTTGTGCTGAGTTTTCAATAGTTTGCAGAGTTTCAGATATGTTTTGGCATTTGGAAACTTTGTAAAGAATATATTTTCTCTACTTGTGTATCTTCAACAAACTTAAAGACAGCTTATATTTATCTTTGGTTTAGGATGCAGTTTGAATTTGAGCTAGTCCTTACTGAAGTAAATTTTTTTGTTGCTTTGCTTTATTCACAAAGTTGCACTCACATAAAGAATACAACCCTCTGGGGTACTCCGCAAAAGGCAAGGTAGCACCAGGAGAACCTTCCAAGTTGTGGTGGAGTAGCCTTATTATCACAGTACATTACCAAAGTTAATAAACTTTTCTGAAAGCAACATTAATTATCCAAGTCTGAATGACATTCTTTTCAGTCACACTAGTTTGTGATAGCATATTCAGGACTACTGTTAATATTTTTGCATATCATTATGTTGCTTCCTCTGGCTATACCCAAATCTGAGTCTGTACCAATGACAATAATGTGGACATATGCATTCAGCTATTTTCTTTCCAGCACACTTTGCAGAGCCATTAAAGAACATAGTGTACTTTAAGATTATATATTGCTAGCAGAGAAACCTGAGTTCACCAACCCTGTTTCTGACACAACTTATTTGTCTGCAAATGTCAGCCTACACCAACTCCCATTTAGAAGAGATTAATGGCCATGGGAGCCTGCAGTAACACTGGCTTATGAAATGCACTTCATCAGGCTGTATCATAATTCATCTCCTTCCTGTATGGATTATTTTGGTCAGAACTAAGATCTTAATAGGAGGTTGATGACACACATGCCAACATGAAATATACTTACAGAGGGATATTCCAGAGACTGCTCTCTAAAGACACCACTCATATCTGATGCTGCTGGACCGAACTGGGCACAGAATACATCTGTGAGGGCAAGGTGTCTTACTTGTTCTGTGCATAATTCATTTACAGTTGTCTCAAAACTGATACAATTTCCAGACTATTCTTAATTATCTCATATCTTAGGAGACCAAGAAAGAGTCACATCCGTAACACTTTGCCGACTCATACCAGTTAAACAGCACACTAACTCCAGTTAGTGCACTACATTCCTTTGCTATGAGTATTTTGACAAAGTCCTCTGAAAACAGGACCGATCCCACAAATTCACATTATGAGATTAGTTCAGGTAAGGGTCTTTTGTCAGTACATCTGTGGTGCTTAGAGAAATCTTAGTAAGCTCACTGTGTTCCTGAATAATTTCTCTTGACCTACAACTTGCCTGGTACCAAGTTGACACCATTCCCCCCAAAGAGGTGAAAGTTCATTGATGGCTGCAGGATTTGTTATGCACACCGCTGCTTTCAAGTGAATGTATGACTCCCTCAGGGCCTTTTGCAGAGAGACATAGCTGTGTCCTAACCTCAGCTGGAGAGGTGAGCTGAGCCGCTGCTCTGCCCTCAGGCATTGTTTCCCAAGATGGTAGGCTACAAGAACCTGAGGATATGGTTCAGGATAAAGTCAGAAGTGCTGTCTTTGTTACATGAAGTTTGTGGATCTTAAAAACTCTTAGTACTAGAGCAGCTTTACTGCAATTTACTTGTTGCAGTAGTACTTGAGTAACTTCAATGGTAGCAAGACTTAATGTGAGTGGGGTTTTTTAAATTCTCTCCCAGATTATTAACTGTGTCATTTTAAAGATGGGTTTTTTTCAATAATAATTCTTCATTGTAAATATGTCTGTTTCACTGTACATTAACCATTTATCTGTGTGGTACTGAGCAGTTTGAATTTCTAGAATGTCTTCCTCTGCAATGGAAAAGGGGTGGATAAATTCAGGCTAATATTTCCCTGTTATACCATATGAAGTAATTACAGTGCTTCTCTTTTGTCTCTAAAAAAGGATGGACAATCTCAAGGTTTTGGTGCTATATTTGATTATTAATTGAGCTTCTTATTTTTCTGAAAGTCATCCTCAGTTTCAGTGGAGAGCCTGCATATGCTTAGCCACATTCCACCCTGCTGAAACACTTCTACTAGGACATCTGTCAGGCCTTTCACATGCTCTCCATATTGGCATGAGAGCTGGGCACAGCCTGCAGTTGGCACTGGGATGGCAGTGTGTCCCCACTGGAGCTCTGTCTGGGCAGCTGTCTCAGTTGTGGTGAATGTAGAGGTTAGCAAAGCCGTGGCTTTCCACTTGGAAGAGACCACTGCTCCCTAGTGTAGGTGCCAGGGCTTCAGTGCTCTTCCTGCACCACCTCTGTGACCACTGATGCCCAAACTGCCTGCCGCGTTCTGCCACTGTCTGTCTGCCCTGCTGATGGTTCTCCTGGTCACTAGCACTCCCCAGGGGCTTGGCCGCTGTCGTTCCTGCCCCTGTCCAGGTCCTGTTCTGTGAGCTGAGGTCTCCTAGCGACTGTCATGGCTTCCCAGTTCAGGAACCCAGAGTGCACTGTGTGGAGCACTGCTCTGAAGATCTTACTGGCAGATCTGCTTGCTTCAGCAACCAAGTGCTAGTTTTAACTAATATTGTTATGACCCACCTCTGAGACAGGTAACTGAGGTTTTATTCATAGAGATCTCAGGGTGGATTAGAGGGAAACGACACTGAATGACCAGTGTCTATATGAAGCAGGTTTATTTTAAAATCTTGGTTGCAGCAGGAAGGAGGTATGCAGCCATTTTAGTTCTTTTCTATAAAAATATAAAAATATCACAAAGAAAATAGATATGGAAAAAAAAAGAAAGGGAAGGAAAATAAAAGAGTAGGTAGTGGAAAGGAAAGATACCACCAGCTGTGAATCCAGTGACAAGACTCGATCATTGCAATTTCAATGTTGGTGGTTGGAGTGATGGTCATAATTTTGATCTATTGCGGGTGGGGGCCTACACAACAAGGAGCTTGATGGGTTATATGCATTCAAGGCTATGTGGAAATGCCCCCAATACACCCCCTGTGTGTGGGAGGTTTGCACTGGCTGATGCGGTTGTGACTTATGAGAAGAGAGGAGATTTGTGTGATAAAAAACATTACCCCACCTCCACAGGATCTGCTTCTTACCAGCCTTTTCCCTTGTCTGGCACAAAAACATTTTGTTTAAGACATCAGTCCTGGGTCATCAGAGAAACCAGCCCATCCAAGTAAAGTTTGGTCCATCACAAGTAAGTCTTGCAGCTTTATGTGCACCTTCTCAGCAGGGAGCTGTGTGACAGCTCCAGCGTCAATGTGCCTAAACCCTGGCAGCATGTGCTCTGAGCTGCCATTGTCCTGGAGCCAGCTGAGCACATCTTTTGGTTGGACATAGGAGTCCTGGGGTCTGCTCCTAACCCTGTAACATGCAAAAAATTGGGCTTCCACCTGAATTTCTTTCTTCTAGGAGTGTTTTCTAATCACTGTGTTAGTGTTAGCTAAGCAGGAGAGTGACTCATGCTGTTTTGTCTTTTGTTTATTCACTTACTAAAAATTTTGAAAGTCTTCAGTGTTGTTACGTGATGTATTGAAAACAAAGTATGAGTTTTGAAAAATTTTCAGAAAGCAGAACCTCTGTTTTCCCAGGAGCATTTTTATGAGAGCCTAAATATGGATATAACTTTACTTTGAGTTTTATGTCTCATCACAGATATTTTTTTCCCTGAAGGAGTGATGGCAAGAATTGTAAACTTCCAGTTCCTAAAAATAGAAGAATTGCTGCTTTGCTGCTATTGGTATTACCAAATTATTACACACATGGTCTTTATAGACATTGCTCTGTGCTGCTGAGATTCAGAGGCCAGTTTGAACTCACTGATTTCCATGGAGTTACTCTATGTTTACATAGAGTTTGTCACGTATCTGATCCTGTGTACTTGCCTGCTCATGGAAGAGATTTTCGCTGAGAGTAAAACAATTGTTCTCCAGCTTGCTGTTAGCCAAATGTATGTTATGATGCTCACAAAATTGATACTTACCCTTTCTGATGGCTTTCAGTACTGCCTTCTTTTTTTGTTTACATAAATTGTTGCCACCAAGAAGGAACATAATTAAAGTAATTGGATCAAGCATACCATATAATCACGTAAGTGAAGTTTTGCACATAGTAAAAATAAGAAGATTCAATTTTCACTTTTAACTACAATGTTAATATTTACAATGAATAAGGTGGTTCTTTGGACGATGTAGAAAAAATATCGTCAGTCAAAACTATTGTACATTGTTGTTAGATATTGTAGCAGTTAAATACTTAGTAACCAAAAGGTAGGATGGCAGAAGAGAAATAAATAACACTTCAGAGTTGGTAGAAAAGCAAAGGGTTTACTCTGGTGAAAACTATGCTCCTCAATTTGTTGAGTTTAGCCCATTAGTTCAAATTCAGACTGTGTAAGGAGCAAATGAAATCTTCTCTTACCACCTAATTTATGTTCATCAAGCTGTGTTAAAGGAATCTGGGATTACAGTCACTCTTTAAGTGGATAGGAGTTTCAGCCTGTGAAACTAGGGGTCACTGGATACATTTGAATCACTCTCACCCTTCCACAGCTTCTTGAACTGCTGGATATCCAATGCTGTTTTGTTGGGCCACTGTTAGCAATAGGATGGGTTATAAACTAAGTCTTCCCACACACAATGAGTCAAACATCCCCATGCCATGCCAGGGAGGAATATGAGGGAAAGCATGTGTTTGCACAGCACAGGATTACCTTTAAACTCAAGCTGCAAAAGCAACCTCACTGCTTTTTTTCTGTCTGGGACATCACAGATTTACCAACCAAATGCATAGACAAATGGCATCCCAGCATGTGAAACTGGCTCTGTGCTATGCTGTGAATTCATAAATCGTATTTTGATGACCAATGGACTGTGTTTCAAACTGGCAGTCGTGAGCACTCTTCCCAGGCCACACACAATCTAGAGTGAAGTCTGGAGTGCAGCAACTCATTCTAGAGCTCCGCAGGCCATGTGTGTTCCCAAGGAGTGCTGCTTTCCAGGGCTGACACCTTTCCATCAGCAAGATCACTGCAAGAACAAAACAATCAAAGCACCAAAGCACAGCTAGAGAAGACAAGGTTTGTAGTCTCCATGCATGCGCAGAAATGACCAGAGATCACTCCAAACAATCACACTGTGGTGGGTTGACCTTGGCTGGATGCCAGGTTCCCACCCCGTTGCTCTACCACTCCCTTTCCCAGCTGGACAGGGGAAAGAGTGAGATGGAAAACAATTCATGGGATGGGATAAGACAGTTTATTAAAAGCAGAAGCAAAGCAAAAGCTTGCCTGTGCAAAGGCAAAGTGAAAGATAACATGGTTTATTCTCTACTTCCCATGAGTAGCGATGGTTGGACATCTTCGAGAAGCAGGGCTTCAGCACCTGTAACGGTTCCCTAGCAGGCAGCCATTGGAAACAAGGAGTGCCTGCCTTCCTGCTCCTTGCCTTAGCTTTTATATCTAAGCTGACATCATATGGTATGGAATATCCCTTTCGTCAGTTTGGGTTAGCTGGCCTGCTTGGGTCCCCTCCCAGGATCTTGCCCTTGACTGATTAGGGAATGTTACAGTGCTGGTGCTGTGCTCAGCAGTAGCCGAAACACCCTTCTAGCTGCCAAAGCAAACAACAGCACTGTGAGGGCTGCTGTGGTGAAATGAACTCCAGCTCAGCCAGACCCAATACACAAGTATGCAGTGGTAACTTCTGGGAACCTCCAACAAGGAACAGCTGTGATGCAGTTTTTGTCTCCTTAAGACCATTTAAATAGTCCTTTAGGTATTTAAACTCCTCTGAAGTTCCTGGTTTTACAAAGTTGTTACATACTGAAACAAGCCCAAAACTTATTTTTATTTACATCCACTCCTACACAGAATGCAGTACTATATTAATAAATATCACCACAGTGAGACCAGCAAATTTTCCATGCACTTGATCTGGCCCAAGAATCCTCTTCCTGCTCAAGAGTATATTCTGAAACCTGTAGCAAAGCAGGTAATTTCAGTGAGACGTACCACTAGCCCGCTCTACAAATATGTAGGTTTTGGCTTCTAATGCCAGGTTTCACATAACTGAGATATTGATAATGGTCTTGGGTTTCTGGAAAGATCTACTTCAGTAGTAAAACAGTGGAAGGGTCTTCTTTTAAAATTCAGTAGCTGGATAGCGTTTTGGAATATTCAATGGGCAAAATTGCAACACAATTTTTATTATTACAAAGAATGAGAAATGAAAAATTCATGATTAGTAATGCATGAGGTGATATAGTATTAAAGGCTGGAAGACAACATGCTAATTCTCTAATGCATGAAGTCACAGGAAAAGTCCATCTCACTACATTACGAAATAGTTCTCAAGCTTTTTCAAATAAGATATTAAAGGACCTCTGAAGCAATTGGAATGTAATTAATCTTCATTAAAAGTTTTTCTGTCAATCTGGATGTTGCATGTTAAGTTCATCAACATTCTGCTTTGGTAGCTTTTTGTTGTCAGTGTTGGTTTTGTCTCCCTGGTACCCTGTAGCTATGAGGTAGGATTAGTGTATACAGTGAGATATCACTTCCAGTGCAAGTTCCATCTTACACCCTCTTCTTGACATGTGAACAAACTGAATGCATGGAGTGCAGAATTATGTATTTATCAAATTTATAGATGAAGTGACTGGGAAATGCTAAAAAGCAAATGTATGTATGGAAATATATGGATCTTAGATTGATTTATCATAAATTACAATAAAATGTATTAATCTAAAAGTGTAGTTGATTAGGAATAGCAAAGCATGCAGAAATGTGTGCTTTCCTGTAAGAGAACAACCTGGAAGGCAGCTCCTCAAAACTGACAGGACTGAGTAATGGAAATATCATATGCTGCAAAGAAATGAAAAAGTGATTTTGAATTGTCTTATGAAGGCATAATTTCAAAACAGAAGAAGAAAGTTTATCTCTGCATATAATCCTTAGCTGGCTGTCTCTGAAGACAGAACCATGGAGGCAGGCTGACAGAGACAATCAGGTTAAAAAGTTGTAAGAGAACTGGCGTCTGGGCGTAACAGTTCTGAACACCAGATTGAAGCTCATGCCAGTGATGTCTAACGTAAAATCTTGTTTGGGATGAGGGGATGTAAACTTATATAACCTAAAGAAAAATAGCCTGGAAAGGATGAGCTCAGAGGAGAGGAAAAGCTGCACTGCTCTGAGAGACTCTGAGCTTACAGTGAGCCTCTTGATTCCTCTGTCTGCTGAAAATTCCCTTTCGGCTAGATTTACTCACAACCTTTCTTCACAACCTATATTGCATACCTTTTGACAGTTCAGTGGTCCTTATGGCCTTCTCAGTTTCCTGTTGTGTCCTGGAACCTTAGCATCTTTCTAATAGAAAAGAATACTACATTTTACATTCTCTCTGTCAACCTGCTGTTCTAGATTTAGCTGATAATGCATATCCATATTCACTTTGTTCTGTGCTTTATGAACCATGTCAACACAGAATAACATAATTTGTGTGTAAATTGCGGTTAAAATAATCTCTAGTGTCAATGTGATTCAGGTTTTGCTCTAGTCATCTCTTAAGCAAAGCAATGTTTCCAAATGCAAATGCCACAGGAGCCATAGTGATGCCCTGAGGGGGAATTCATCATGCAGAGCACTTCTACAAAACTCAGTTTTCTGCTATGGAAACTGGTCAGTTAAACTCAGTATTCATTCTGTGCTGTAATCTGGACCTGTATCTTGTATCTGTGAAGAAGCCTTTGTATGTGGGAAAGATCTGGGTCAGTCCAACAACTGAGATGAGCTGAAAGAGGCTCACTGCATATTAGTGTGCTTTGTTCTGAGATAGAAATATCTGATATGTAGTTTATGCCCACTTGTTTCTGGATTGGACAGGGCACTCTTCACCCAGTAAGTTCTTCTCAGCCCTCTGGCGTGTATATAGTTTGAATGTTTCCACCTCTTTCCAGGTAAATCATAGGCACAGGCAGTGAAATGACAAAGTGATCATAAAGGTTCAAAAAGGTCTTGAGACCTGACTTATCCCACTGTACTGACTTCAGTAAAGGCTTATAAAATGTGAAATAATAGTAACTGCGCACCAGAGTGATGTCCTTAATGTGGACATCATGCCTTAGTACAGATTATTCCATATCTCTTTACTGCCGGAGAAAGGACATTGGATTGGATCTGGTCTGATCTAGTATCTCCATTCCTCTGTAATAGGTTAAACCAAATAGCCTCAGGCCTGCTTACATCAGCAAGAGAAGAAACAAAAGTTTTTTATTTCACAGTGGTAGTCTGAAGAGCTGTAAGAAAGGCTGGATGTCTCTCCCCACTGATTGTCACATGATTGTCACTTTATCTTCCTTCTCAGGTGAATGCCTGTATGTGATGAGGAGGTTCCACGAGCTGCAGTAATATGCTTTTACCCAGAGAGCTGCTTGCTCCCTTGGTGGGAGCTGTGCTTTGACGGAGAGGAGGTGTGAGGCACTAGGGCTTGGCTTGTTCTGGGTAAATTAAAATTTTCCTTTCCAACCTGGATTCACACTTCAATGTACACCGAAGAACTGTCATTGAGGAGTATAATCTGATTGGTGAGCCCTTTGTTCTTTCTGGGAAGCTGATGTTGGCTCCTGACTGACCAGAACAGCATGGTACCCCATGAATCCGTTCTCAAAATCTGTAATGTTGAGATCTCACTTTTGGCTGTCAGGCAAAACATTTTCCAATTATAGAGTTTTTGGAAATCCTAAATCCTTAAAAAAACTTCTCCAAGGAGACTGCCAGATAAAAATAGGTGCAACCAGTACTTTTACTGTGGTTTTAAAGCTGTTCTAAAATTTTATTACTTTATTTAAGACCCCAAGCTAAAGGAAGATTTATCAGTCTGCAGTAAGAAGCATCCTCTCACAAGAGTTCAGCAGTAAGCAGACAGCAAACTGCATTACTTGAATGAGAAAGTGAAGTGTCATATAAGCTCTACTCTATTGGAAATGTATTAAAACAGAGCCTGTGGCCTTCTCATTAAATCACAAAAGCGACTTACTACTGTGAATGCTGTTTTTCCCAATATTTCAAAGGAATAATTCCTACTAAGAATTTTGGTTTCCTTCTTTCTCTGCACAGCTCATCTCTGGATAAAGCAAGAGTGTCTCCAAGGGGCAAAGAGGCCCAGGATATGCAAAGAGCTCTTGCTCGTGTTCACTGCTCAAGGGTCAAGAAGGCTCTGCTCTCCTTCTGAGCAGTGGTGCCTGCTGAGTGTTCTTAGAGAAAGCTAAGGGAGGAATGGCATGATATGCCCCTCTCTGCCCTCAGCAAGACAAAGCCTCCAAAGAGGGTATAAAGTTCTGAACTTGGTCCTGCTAATGCAGCACTGGGAAGAGGAAGTAAGTTTCTGAAACATTTATAAGGCTCTCGACATGATGATCAGCAGGCGAAATGTAAGAGAATCCACATTCCCCAGCTCACCAGCAAGCACCAATGTAGACACTTGAGCATCTACATTTTAAAAGGCAGAAATAGTTTACCGGCTTTTTTGAAGTCTAACTGCTTCCAAATACAAAAATAGGATCCCCCTTGTGATGTATCTTTATTGGTGATTTCAGGGATGCTGCTTAAGTTGGCATGGACACGGAGTTTCACATGTTTTATGTTCCACATGTTTTACCAGCAGAATGGTGAGACAGCACAGGGAAGTACAAAGTCAGTAAACACCTGCAGCCCGATCTGCACTTAATGCCCCATCACAGTACTAATTAAAGCACAAGCTCAATCAAAATGCAAAGTTCAGAGATGATGTGCTTACAGCTTTGTGTGTTCTTCCACAAGAAAGAGACGTGCATGACATTTTTTCTTATGTGCTCTGTCAATGTTTAGCTGCAAAACTAACAGGTAGCACAGGGATTTATTAATTTTCTGCATATGGAACGAACCAGATTTTTCTGATCTGATCGGTTCTGCTCCTTACAGATGGGTTTTGATAGGGATTTTTAAAATCAACACGATTTCATCTTGAGCTGAACAAAAAAGTGCACATAACATGGAACATATTTAATTCTCATAGCTCTAATTATTTCCAGTTTATTATAGCTTTCATACTTTGTCAGCACCAGGCATGTATTTCATCTGTGGCCCGGCAGTCTTAATTTCAAACTAAGTTAAAAAAAAAAACACCACAATTTTTTCTGTATTGAAAAAAATTATAGCAATATCCTCTATTGAAAATCAAACTGCTTTTTAAATCTCAGAGGGGAAACAGACTTTTCTCTCATTCTCATTTTTGTCCTGAGTATAAATTTCATCCTGTAACTGAGCTTTTTTCCTGATAAAAGACTGAATTCTAAGTACTGATTCACAGTAAAGGTCAGCTGTGCTGAAACGTATCTCACCAGCATGCAAAACTGATAATTACTATGACTAGACTTTAGCAGATTTTACAGGATGAAGAACATGGGGGGAAAATGTATGTAAACTGTTGGGTTTTGACCGTGACAAATGGGTAAATACTAAAAATCAAAACAAACTGTTCATCTACTACGTAACAGAGTTACCTCTCAGTTCTAGAATAAAATATTTAAAAATCTACTTATAGGATCCTAAAAGATAAAATGGAAAAAATAATCAAGAAAAAACAATGTTAAAACAGAGATATTTCCATATGTGACAAGGGCTGTTCTAAAGGATAAGGCGGGGTGGGAGAGGGGGCAGAATTTGACTTCAGAAAAACGTTTGACTTCAGAAAAATGGAAAGTTAGGACCTGCTTGACAATCCTGCCCTAAGCCAGGGACCTATCATCCGGGTAGAAGCATAGCCAGCTGGGACATACAGTCAGTTGGAAAGCTGCTCTCAGAGATTTGCTGTCAGAAGGGTGTCTCGAGTGGATTCCCAGAGGAATATGTCCAGAGCTGGTTCTATTTGATATTTCCATTAGCCACTTGGATGATGGAAGGGAATGTATGCTTATTAAATTTGCTGGCAGCTCCAAGGCAGGATGGATGGCAGGTGGTATGTGGGACAGGATCAGAATTCCAAATTATCTTGATGCACTGGAATGGGGGAGAGTAGAAGGGGAGAGAGAGAAAGGCAGTAGAAAAGCTCTACATTTAAAGAAGAGAAAGCAAATTAGTAAATACAAAATGGAGACTAAATGGCCATTTAGCAAGGAAGGATGTGGAGCTAGTAGTGGATCAGAAACTGGCTGCAGGTCCAGCTGTGATGAAGTTCTGTCACAGAAGCAGCAAGTTATATACTGAGAGTTATTAATGGAAGAAACAACATAAACCTGGAAGAAATCTATTATTGTTAAGCATGTTTTTATCACAGCGAGATCTCTCTAAGTACATGTGAAAGTTATTTGAAATTATTCACTTCTTTCAGGAGCTGAGACAGTCTTCTATATCTGAATCTTCCATATGGAAAGGCACCAATAAAATAATTGCAGATTTATGGATAGATACAATTTTGGAAGAATTTGTAATGGAAAGTTAGGAACTCCATTTTTTGCTAGGAAGGCTTTCTGCCTAAATGGTAACTCTTCCTCAAAGGCAGTTTCAATGCTTTCCCCCTACCCCCATAGCAAGAGAAGTTCTCAGCCCCTCTCTCTGATATGTGAGAGGAGAAAGACAATCCTAACAGACATGCAGAGAGGTCTTGGGAAGAAGGAAGGGGAGTGGGGAGGGGGAGAGGAAGGGAGGAAGAGAGAACATGAAAAGGGCCCTGAGGGGGCAGGAACTCGCCTTTTGCCCCTGAAGGCCAGATGCGCAGCATCATAAAGAAGTCATCCTTGCATCTGAAATAAACCCTTTTTTTAATCCATCCATGGGCTTGGCATTCTCGGGCAGAATACCTGTGTATGTTTACCTTACACAGGGTTGTCTTTATGGTCGGTCCTGTAGCAGTGATGCTGCCAGCTTTTGAAAATCAGATGGCTTCCATTTCAGAGTCTGGTTTTCAAGAGTTTATGCAACTTAGAAATATAAAAGAGAAAGTAGCACTGATGTTAAAGAGGAGCTAGTTTTCCTGGCATACTTCTGTTCAATTTCTGAATCTTTCATTCCAGTCCACCCTCACGACCTGGCACTGTCAGTACTTTGCTTTCTTGCAGCTGCATCATCTCTTCAGTTATATTTTCTATTTATAAAAAAAAAAAACAAAACCAAAACCTAAAACAAACTAAAACAAAAAAAACCCCACCAAAACTCAACAACAAAACCCCTTAGAGATTCTAATTTAACATGCTTTAAAATAATATGGTAAATATTTAAAGTGGCTTAGACATGGGGGAGTACTACTTAATTCCCTTCAGTACTTGCATCAAGAAGAATGTAGGTCTGCTTTCAATACAAAAATGACTGGCTGGTTACTGTGTTTTTTTCCCAGAAAGAGGCATTTTCAAATCTTCTTAGTCTCCCATCAATCTCTGGGTGCCCCTTATCTTGGCTTTGTCATTCAGAAACTGGAAGTCAATGTATACTTGATAGTGACATTCATATTCATTGTGGCAGTTGAGGAAAACACATCAGTAAATTATGTACTTAAGTCAATTTATTCTCTGTGCCCTTAAAAATGTGTAAAGCAACATTTGTAACCTTCATGCCTTCGCTTCTTCTAAAAGGTGGGGAGACTAATAAACTGAAGGCCAAAAGAAAGAACCTTGATAAGAATATTAACCCTCTAGGTACCTATGAAAGTTTGTTTGCTTGGCTAGTGTCTTTGAATCATGGATCTGAAAAACTGGCTAAGATATGTTTCTGATTCTTTAATGCACATTATGTGAAAGACCTCTTCAATTTTAGGCAACTTGCAGTCCAAAAGGAATGAATTGACCTTATCTGTCAGTTGTATGTGTTTTACCTCACAGAACACTTGCCTCAAGCACAACAGTGGTACATGTATTTACAATGTCACCACAAGGATGACTGCGCAGCGCTTGTTCTGACTTTTCCAGAGGGTCTTGAGAAGGATGTTGCACTAGCTTCCCACTAGATCTAGTAGCTGATAAAGATGAGGAAAGCTGGTCTTCACCCAAATGATGATCATGCCATGGAAAGTGCCCCATACTCTATGATTTGGCCTTACACCTGTAAGCAATGGCTCTTGCTTGAGTTGAGTTTTTGTATTTGTCGTAATTTGTAATAATTATCTCTTCAGTATCTTACAGTTATTTTTACTTTCCCTGTCAGTGCACACATCCTCTGTGAAAAGCAGTTATTCTAAGATATTACTCCACACGTTTTAGATTACTATTGGATAGTAATTGAAGGGAATGAAGAAGTTCTTGTTTCATTACGTCACTATATACTCCTTAGAGGGGCCAAGTGGGCACTGACATAAAGATGAATTCTTCTGAAGCCATTTTCTCAGTCCTGAGGACGAGGTTTCTGCTGACCTAGAGATAAGATGGCTCAAAGTTTTACAGTTATGGAAGTTTCTGTAAATCTACTGTTCTAAATGGATTTATGTACCAGTACATTAACTGTGTCTCTGCATATGATAGACAGAGCTGGTTTCCCCATATGAATCAGTTTAAAATTCACTGATGAATTTCCCATATGAATCAGTTAAAAATTCTTCATTCCTTTCTTCTATGTGTACTGCAGACAATAGCAGAACTTTTCGTCTTCGGCCTTGCTCTCTGCACAGTCATGTCCACAGAGGGTTTGAACTTGGACTGTAGCAGACTAACACTATATTGAGATACATTTGCTCATAACTACTTGAAAAAGCATAGAAATAACAGAGAAAAGACCACGGCAAGCAGTGAGAACTTTTGTGTTTCAACCTCACCAAAACCTAGGCAGGAATTCATGCAGCACTTGGGAGTTAAGATTGTTGTCTTAAATATTCACCTGGCTAATCTCCCATTGGGAGGGTACAGAACAAGGGTTATGATACTGTAAAAGTATTGCTACTTTTTTCTACCAGACTGAGTTTCATCCAGGCTCCCCATTGCAAATAAATCAAAGCTGTTCTCCTGTAAAAGTAAGAGGTCTCAATACATTTAAAAGAATACTACTCAGAATTTGTTGTTTTCATATTTGGATTCAAGGAATTGATTGTTTTATCAAACTAGGATCTGCTGCTTTCTGCACTATTTTCGAAGTGGCAACAGCTATTATCTGACAGACCAATGTATTTCAGATACCTATAGAAAATAAATCATAAAGTTTTAAAACTAAGAAATCTTTACCCAAGATGCTCTCTGAATTATCCAACACAATCCAATAAAAGCACAAATAAATTACCAAAAATGCCATTTGGGAATAGAGCTTTTAAAAACTGAACAGTAAAATCCATGAACAAGATTATTTAAGAACCTTATCTATCTCAATTATGTTTGAGTTTTATTCTGTTTGAGGGAAATGTAAGCTAAGTAATTGCAACAATATTAAATGACTCTTCAGAATCAGTTCTTCTTTGGTTTACAACTTCGTTGGAAAATACAAAAATAACTAGTGGAAGAGACTACCTGCAGCATTTTCAACTTCTCTGTGTAGGCAGCACAGACCAGCTCAATAAAACAACTCTTCCAATGAAGTTATATGCAGAGTTATCCCTGAACCTAAATGCATGTCTAACCATCCGAAGTTTGGACTACTATCCCAGTCCCAGCACACAGAAACTTGGATAAAACTCTGTTCTAAATATCTGAGGATTCAGCTTCTTATCCCCCGCCTCAGTTTCTGCCAGATAAGCCAGGAATTCCTATTCATCATTCTGTTATTCAGAATATGTTGATTTTTGTCTCTTGTGGTCTTTTGCCTCCCCACCTGCATAGTACGTTTTTAACCATCACTCAAATCAGAATTGCATTCACAGAACAGTACTTAAGAAATTATTCCCATCAATAGAGGTTATTTCAGACTAAAAAATACTATGGCCTGAGGGAAAGTGGGAGTCATGAATATTTAACTTACTGATAAAATGAGCCTTTCTATGTAATGAGTTGTTTGAAAGAATAAAACCAGATTTGAAGACCACTTATCTTCTACATTCAGCTTGTAGGTCCTGAAAAGTGTCAAAGGTCTTTTGCATGTGTGCCACCTATTTTACATGTAAATATGCTAGCATGTATTTTAAACTTTTTCATTATGTGCATCACAAAATACTAAGTAGTAATTAGTAAATTTTTAATTAAATTGAAAACCTACAGAGAGGTTTTCCAGCTGTGAACAAGACACGGAGCCCATGAAATCTATATAGCTTCACATTTGCTTGAACATTCCCTTTCAACTTTTCTCTGACAGCAATGCATTGAAGGAGTTGGGAATGGGGAAAATCTATAGACTGGGATTAATTTTGCTGCTTGAGTCTGGAGTAGATACTTTAAGAGCATTGATAGAAAAAAAGGGGATTCTACTTCTTTCCAGTATTTCCCTGCTATCCTGTTTACATATTGTAGTCCTGGCTTTGTGCACGAATAAAGTATGCCAGTGATAGGACTGCTGTAACACCAGTGTTATGAGAGGGATTAAGAAATCAGCCTGGAAGGCTTCCAGTAGAATCAGATAATCAGGATGCAGCACTTCACACGTGAGTTTGTAAAACCCAGTTCAGCAGACAGCATACATATGTCTGCAGCAGGGCAGACGTGCCCTGCAGAGGCTTTTCCTGCAATGTCTAAACAATTAATGGGGCCACGCTAAAAAATGCATTGGAGAACCTCGGAGTAGCTAAAGCCACTTTGTGCATGTTTTAAGCCATGTATAAGCAGAGATTTTGTCCTGCTTTTTGTCTCCTCTGCTGAGTAGTATGTGGATGCTTGCAGCAAGACCCTGCCAATGAGAGTGTATCACAGCTCATCTGTTAGGTACAAGGCCAGTTTTGCAAGCTCAATAACACTGCTGCATCAAGGTCTTCAGTTTTCTTACTGATATCTCAGTAATTCTGCTTCTTGGTCACTATGCTAGCAGATTTCCCTTGTGCTACAGTTCATGTGATCATCAGCTGTGTCTTTTGACTCTAGCAGCATTTGCAAAACATTGATCATATAGGATGTTGTGCTTGTTTTTTCTGGGATAGAGTTAATTTTCTTCAGAGAAGCTGGTATGGGGTTGTTTTAGATTTGTCTTGAAAACAGTATTGATAACAGAGAGAAGGTTTTGCTATCTCTGAGCAGCACTAACACAGAGTCAAGGCCTTTTCTGCTTCTCACCTCATCCCATCAGCAAGGAGGCTGAGGGGGTATAAGGAGTTGGAAGGGGACATGGCCAGGGCAGCTGATCCTGACCGACCCAAGAGATATCCCACACCATATGGCATCATGCTCCAGTATGTAAAGCCAGGGAAAGAAGAAGGAAGGGTGGGACATTCAGTGATGGTGTTTGTCTTCCCAAGTCACCATTACATGGGATAAGGTCCTTCTTTCCTCGAGATGGCTGAACCTGCCTGCCCATGGGGAGTGGTGAGTGAATTCCTTGCTTTGTTTTGCTTGTGTATGAGGCTTTTGCTTTGCGTGTTAAATTCGATTTATCTCAACCCATCACTTTTCTAACTTTTATTCTTGCCCATCCTACCAGAGAAGAGTGAGCAGTCAGCTGTATGGGGCTGAGTTGCAGGCTGAGGTTAAACCACAGCAGAGTCAGACACAAAACTCAATGACTTTTCATCCATTGGACTGCTATGTTGCTGACACTGGTCCAGACAGCATGCTGTTTACTGCCTTTCCAAATTTCTGCTCCACAGGCCACATGGTAGAACCTACTGCAGGATTAAAGTTTGAGCCAGCCCTAGTCTTGGGTTGCATCTGCTACTTCTGCTCCTCTGCCCAAGGCACACTTCTTGCTGGGAGGCCTGTAGATACTCTCAAGCTTCGCCTGTTTTATGGATACACTCCATTTATGTGCACACTGTCTCCTCCTGTAGGTTTCACCTTGGACAGTATGCAAGTTGCTCCAGAAGTGTAACAATTTGCTACTTGATGTAACAGTTCAAACAGAAATTGAAATGACTACCTTTGGATACCTCCACCCACGGGGAACTGAAGCAGGAGAGAGCCAATGTGCCACATTTTACATGTTGGTGCTGAGTTCACACCATTCCAGAACTAGTGCATTAGAATGAGAAGGTGTCACACTGAGAGCCAAGAGGAGACAGGCACTGCTGACACCTCAGCCTTTCCTGCCATGTGGGCTTCTGGCATGCCCTGCCTCCCACCTCAGCTGATGATAGCTGGTCTCTCACACAGGTGGAGAAAGCTGACCATGTGCTTTGAGACATGGAGTCCAGCTGATGTCATATCATCAAGTCCTCTGGAGTTGTGTGCAGACAGGTGATAGCTTGGTAGCAACAAGGTGACAAACTTCAGCTTTGCCTGATGTCTAGGCCAAACTGCCGAAGTTTTTGCCTGATATCTCATATTGAAAGCTTATTCTCGCACCCGATTCTGTCAACTAGACAGTTTCTTCCAGTTTCTAGACTGATTTATGTTTCCTCAATTTCAGATTTCCAGTAAAGTCTTATGTTTTACTGTAATTTTTCAAACTGATGTTAAGATGGCAATCAAAATGTAGTAGATGTTCTTACTGGTCAAGACTTTTTTGTGAAGAGCCCATGTAAGTCAGATGTAATACCACCTTGATTAGCTAATTAGAGAGAAACTATCTTACAAAATTATTTTCATTGCCATTAATTATATCACTGTATTAAGATGCAACTGATCCATAAGGCAATGCTTAAAATTTATTCATCTCTGTGTTAATTATCTGAAAGTTGCTAAACAAAGAGCCCTACAAACCCATCATCTCCCTTTTCATTAAAGTTGTCAAGTTGAATTATATCACAGAAACATGATCATTTATAACTCTATGAAATAGCTATAATGTCATAAATCCAAATACAAAGTCAAAATACTGAAGAGGTTCTATGTTATTATTTCATTAGGATAGAGACACTATCGTTAGGCTTTTTCAGCCCAATTGTGTGTTTGCGGGAATCAGTGTAATTTCTATTCCTTTGGTTTAAATATAAAGCCACCTAAAATCTGATCAGGAGAATGGGAAGTGTGTCATATGAGGACAGACTAATAGAACTTGGATTACTTAGGCTGGTAAATAGAAGCTTGCAATGGGATATCATCACTGTTTCGCTGAGGGAAGCATAGACAGGAAAAGAAAACAGTTTAATCTAATGGACAGTGTTGGAAGAGAAACAAACGGGTATAGACAGGCTGTTATTAGGGCTAAGAAGGAAATCAGAAGAAAGTTTCTAAACTCAAAGCATAAGGGGTTTGAAATAACTTTTCAATCATCGCAATAACTGAAAAAGCCTTACTTTTAAGGTGGATCTTAAAGAGTTTGTGGATAAAATTATCTGATGCTGTTGCTAGCGATAGAAGAAGAGTAGACTTGTGACTCTGGGGATATTTTTCCAGTCCTATGCATTCGATTATCTTATTAAAAGCTGATCAAATCAGCTACAGAGACTAGGTGATGACCAGAGGAACAGTGACAGGCCAAGAAACTCAAGTAACCTGAGCAGGCAGCACACTGAATCATCACCAAAAGAGAAGGATCAGGCCATGGTCCCATATTTTATATATATATATAAAGCTTCTAGAGAAACTATTGACAGGTTGTAGTTGAATTCTTAGAATAATCCTCAAGATTACAGTTATGACTAATTGCAGGCACTGGAACTCCGGTATCAAGTCTGTCTTTTCACTGAGGACTCATACATGACATTTTCATATATTGATGTCAATGTAATCATGGGTGTTCTTCTTCTGACAATTTTATTCTAGTTTTT
The DNA here is from genome assembly GCA_013396775.1 of Cephalopterus ornatus. Lineage (NCBI taxonomy): Eukaryota > Metazoa > Chordata > Aves > Passeriformes > Cotingidae > Cephalopterus > Cephalopterus ornatus. The sequence continues at coordinate 420,801 of VZRE01008286.1, forward strand.
ATCTTGAAATCTTGTAGTTTTATCTTTATGGAAGACTAACTGTTTGAAACAATTAGATAAGTGCAGATCTCTTGTTTCAGTGATACAGTTTGCTTTCTAACCTCTCTGGTAAGGTCTTAATCATTATAGGAAGCACTGAACTAGATATTGGGTTTAATATTATGTCAGCTTATCTTTGCCTTCCAGAAAGAAACTCAGGGATATTGTCTCAGCTTGAGTAAATCACCTTGACCCAGACTAATTTGAGTTAGCCAGTTGATTTCAATCAGTGGAGTAGTTAGTGGTCTGGGCTTCAACACCATGCAGACAGGGCTATCTATTGAAAGAAGTGTCATTTTTATCTTTGATGTTTGAGGTCACTTTTCTCTTGCTTCCTTTCACAACCACTCCAGTTGGGGAGAAATGTTCCTTAGATTGTTCAACAAAACTTAAAGTCAGTGATTCTCTCCTACAATTTTGTACCTCTTACCTCCACCAAAATTACCCTTCTTTCTATTTTGTTCTCACAAGTTGTCATCTGTTATAAAATAACACCACCTTTGTTATACATAATAAATGCAAACCTGTGTTTCAAACAAAACAACAAACCCACATGTAATGAAGACTGGTAAAAGAAAGGTTTATTTTGGTATTCTGACGTCCTTCGACCAGCTTGCAACTGCCAGTTAGAGTTTACTCCCAGTGAGAATAATGATAGAAGTCTTCTTTAAACCTGACTTGGAAAGTAAAAATTCAGCTTCTTCTTTTTCATGACACACTAGTAAAGTCTTAAATACTTTTGAGGGGTTTTGTGTCTTCCTTTTTGCATCACTGAGTCTATCGTATTTGAAAGTCTGCTAATTTTAAGGGAAAACCTAGAAAACTGGAGGCACAGTTATTCGTTAGCAGCAGTAGGACTCCTCTTTCAATATCTGGAAAAATAGAAAAACAAGTCCTCCAGAGTTATATACAGAACACCAAAATTTTGGCTTTAAACATATTTCTGTCTCATCCCTGACAATACAAGTGGCTCCTGTAGGTTTGGGTTTGTTTTTCAACTGCTTAAGTCAGTCATAGTCACAGAAAAAATCCTTTCTTTTAATGCCTTCTTTCCAAGTTGGTGTTTGTTCCAGATACTACAATTGCTATTTATTGGTTCAAAGAGAATTGAAAACTTTCTGATTGCTCATAAAATGTTATTATTTGCCTATTAAGGTGATAATCTTGTGCATCTCACTAATCTTTTCAATATATAATAGCAGAGTTGTCCCTCTGTCATCTTCCATACAGTACATTTTTAGTATTTTTTCTGTTTGCAGCAACTTAAGCAAAATATTTCCTTAAGCAAATATAAAACCTGTAAACTCATTACACGGTCTGTACCATGATTTTAAGTCCCATGATTACTTTTCTTGAGAGTGCATATTTACATTTTAATCTTGAAAATCTGTATACTCAAAAAAAACCCATATTAAAGACACATTAAAGAGAACAACGGTAGCAGAGTTTATCTAATTAGTATCTTCTTCCTCTTTGCATAGTGATTGTAAACAAGGTTAGAAGAGTCAGAGACAGAGAAAGAGAAATGAGACAATGAGACTTTTGAAGGACACTGAAAATAAAAAAAGCAAGTTTGTTCTGACAAGACAAAGTCTGATATATAAACTGCAGAGTGATTTACCTGAGAAAGGTAACCAGTTGCCATACGAAGTTATGGTATATGTGGCCATAAATTTGGGCAGCGGCACATAATGAGTCTAAACAGGCCATGTACTTTGGGCCATACCGTCTACTCCGTAGGGATTTTCCCTATTTGTTTTTGTATTGCATCTAACAGTGTAGCTACCTCTCCTGTGCTACAGTTAAGAGCTTGAAAGGAAATAAGCCCTAGAAGCAGTCTGCCTTGTGCCTGCCTTGTGTAGTCTGCAGTATTCACACACGGTTTGCTGTTGTGAGGTGTTGCTAATACCAAAAATTGGCGTGTAGACGGCACCTCTAGATCAGGCAGTCCCTCAGATGCAAGCCATGGGGCATAGGAAGAGGATTGGGCAGAAGCAACATGGCACATTGTATGGTTTGGATACCCTTTGTCAGAGTGAGCCTAGACTGCAGCCAGGACACAGGGAAGTTTAGTTGTTGCGTCTCTGCACTGCTCACCTGCACTGTCCAACAGAGGATGCATGAAAGTGGCCTCTCCACTGGAAGGAAAAATAAAAGCATGTCTATGGATTACTGAAGTATTATGTTGAATAAATAGTATTCTTTTGATTTTAAGGCAATTTAGTAGTTACTTAACTTTCTAAAAAAAAAAAATTACAATATCACTGACCTTTCCCTTTTGATATATGAGTTCCCTAACTACATTTGAGCTTCATAAAATTTAATTGCACTAGGGACCTCATTATTATATTACATTTCAGCACTGATGACTGAGGTGTTAACTCAAGAATGTGATGTTTTCATGTCATAAGATCTGTGAGAACAATATCTTTATCTTGGGGAGGGAAAGAATATAGAGAATAGTTTAATCACACACCACCAAAGAATCGATTTGAAATTGTTTTGCTGTTTCAAAAAGTTTGTTGTTTTTCTGAGTTTTTACTCTACAAACTAAAGCAGATTATGTCAAGCTAATTTTGTGCTGGGGTGTTCAAAAGGATGCATCTTTGAATATATATATTCATTAAGAATACTAACACATTGAAAATTTCCTTCTTACAAATGTAAATGAGATAGCTTTCATCCTAAGTACCCAACATACTTTTTCTAAAAATGTAAGGAAACAGACTGCACTTAAAATAGACTTTGGCTCTGCACAGATGAAATGAGGAAGTAGCAGGGGAGAGGCTTCTCTGTATTGCAAATTTTTTGCATTTAATTATTTGCATGAATATAATTTAGTGTTCTGAATATTATTAAAGTAAGATACCTGCATAGCACTCAGTATTTATTCGTCTCATTCCCTTCACGCACTCTCACTAAGCACAGGAGAAGAGAAAAAGCACTTGCATTTAAACATGATAGATCAAATTGCTAAAGAATTATCCTTAGATCAAGACAGAAGCAAAAGAATGTAATATTTTTAAAGGGTTTTTTTGTTTTGTTTTGTTGTTTTTGTTGGTTTTGTTTGGTTTTTTTTGTTTGGTTTGGTTTTGTTTCGGTTTTGTGGTTTGTTTTTGTTTTGTTCTGTTTTTGTTTGTTTGCTTGTTTGTAGGAGGGAGGTTGTATATGTGTCAATCTGAAAGCTTCTTGAAAATTACCAAAATTTGGGGGTTGCACATAATCTTGCAATAATGTTTGTTAGAAAAAGCCATTACTTTTGTTCATTTCTCATTTGGAAATGAACAGGACTGTTTAACCCAGCAAACTCAGCATATACCATTCTGTTGTCATCCTATTTCTCCTGCTTCAGGCTGCTCACTCCATTTTCCCTGAGTACAAATTATATTCACAAAACTCATATATATTCACCTAGCATTAGGTACTGCCTAAGATTATTGATAATTCTTGCAGTGTTTACTGTCTGATTTCCTGCTCCATTGCACATGAGAAGCAACACTAACTTTTAAGTCGATGAGCCAGCACAGATGATGTGGTCTATTCAGTGTTAAAGTATTGTTTAAAATACATCCCCGGAGCAAATACTACAAGTAATATGATTTTTTCTTGTGCTTTGACTGCTCTCTAATTATGTGACAAATGCTGAATATTTAAAACTTTACACGATTAATTTCTGTATATTTACTATCAACGACTTTTTTTGAGTTATTATGCAATTTGCCTATCTAAAGCTTCAAATTGTAGGATCTGAATCACATTAAAATGAACAATAATTTGCTATTAAAATTAGTGCAATTACCAGAGAACTCAGTCATTAAATTTTAACTGTACACAATTTTGTTCTAAAGTTAGTAGATGCCAGCAAAGTCTATAAGATATTCTGACACATTTTAATTTAATTTCTACGCCTAGACTTCTGAAAAGAAGAGAATAATGTAATTTACTAGCCTTAATTTCTGCTTTAATGCTTGTTGTGATAAATATGTCCTACCATGAGATAATTGGATATATTTTTAAATACCTGAATTAAGGAAAAAAAAAATCAAAGTAATGTTGTTTGGTGTGTAAATCCCAAAACTTGATTAAGGAAGAGATAGAAAAAGGCATTCAATGCCTTCCATCTGTCACTGATTTGCACTGCCACTGGCAGGCACAGGAGTATTGCTTGGAAGGGGCTCTGTCATATTTCAAACAGCAGGAATCTTCTGGCATTTGGCCATGGACTCACCTTTGTAATGACTGAAAACCCACATGTGGTCCTACTGCCAAGATACCTCTGCCCATCCCTCTCACTCCAGAGTAAGGGCAAGACTGAGAACGTGTTTTTGTGTCTCCTAGCTAACAGCTGCTGAATGGAAGAAAGCAAACTGGTATTCGGTATTGTACAGATATGCAGAAGAAAAACCCTAGTGATGTTAGACAGTAGAAACTTGTTGATCTGAGAAAAATACAGGAGATTCTATTTGACATTATACAGATACTTTTCCAAAATAGAAAATGCCATGTAGAATGTCCTGTTTGATAAACACAATCTTGCTTCTTGCATAAGAACATCAGCAAGGAGTTTAATTCTGGCAGGAAGAAGCTCGCTTGATTAACTGATCTTTGACAACCCATTCCTTTGTCAGGAAATATTGGGACTGGCACTTCTACAAAACTTTGGAAAGTGTAGGTTTTATCAAATACTGAGAAATCCTTGACTTAGATTGAAATCTCATATTCTTCCCTTTGCATTTGAGAACTCTGTACAATTTTCTTCCCAAGAAAGATATTTCAAGTCAGGAAATTTTAAAGCAATTATAACAATTATGTTTATCACCAGACTGCCTGATAAATGAGTATGACTGCAGTGACCTCCTTAGAGTTTCTCAGATGCTATCTTTCTCACCACCAGTGCTATTAATCAAAGATGTGACGCATGTATCTCTGTACAAAACTGGAAATGAGTCAGCCACTACAGATCTATGTGACTCCTTGCAGATGCTCAGGCACCACTGAGTCATGACTTGAGCAACTGGCTGCTTCAAAGCTGCACATTACTTGAAGTATTCCTTCATAGAAAAAAAATCAGCAAGAACCTTGTTTTTAGTTTAGTTCTATTACATAACAAGGTGTGTCAGGTGCCACGTATCTATGCTGCACATAGATACTGCAACAATGGAAATATGAATATGTGATTTTTCTCTTCCTTCTCCTACTATTTGCAATGGAGAGAATCATATATGTAAATTTTATGTCTCTGACCATAAGCATTTCAAGCTTTCATTGACTCTTATTGTGATAATATTTTATCTTTCAGCATGTTCAATAAAAGTAGACATTGAACAATGGGTCATTTCTGTTACAGGACATAAAGGCTCTCATTCACTAGACAGAAATTTTAATGCAAAAAGTGTTATTAAAGGCTAAAACATGATGCTCAGCCTGCTGACTTTAACCATCCAGTAGTTAAGCTTCCAGTCCAAGCTGGGCATTCAGGATCCCTCCGCAATCAAAGGTGAGACATACTACAGAAATTCTGCGATGAGCCAGTCACTCATTCCACCTGTTTTAAAATTAAATTAAATGCCCTTGGATTTGATTCTCTCTGTGAAACAAGAGTCAGGCCTAAAAGAGTTAACTAAGATAGGCCCCCCCTAGCATCTACTCTGCCTGTGCTACTAAGACTCATTCTGTTCTGTCTACTGGATCAATAAACTTAGAAGAATGCTGGAAGCAGTGTACAATAGGTCAAGAAGTAATAAATTAGGATAAGGTAAGATAAGGTAGACATTTGAATAGGAGAAATAGGCCTGGAGCCAAGTCTTTCTCCAAGCCTCAGTGAGCAGGGCAAGAACAATGGAAAGGTAGATAGGTCAGACCAAGGAAGACGAGAAAAAGACCCCAGACACAGGGCCAAAGGCTGGAGGTACCCCCGAAACTGAGGGCCAAGAAAAGCACCGCCCTAAGCTTCGCCTGTACTCCACCTATCCTTAATATGTATAGTAGATGTTGCAGTCATATGAATATGAATAAGAATCATATATGAAAATTGTATAAAAACGCTGATTTTGTGTGATACCTTTGAGCAAGTTTGTCCAACATGAGCTGGCTTGCTCCCAGCCTTGAATGAATAAATACCCTCCTGTTCAAAGATAAAAAAAAAGTCTCTGAGCAGTTCACATTCTGAGGTTTTTCGGCATCATCTGTTGATCAATTTTACATAATGTAGACTAGTCAATTTTTGGATATCTAAAATTAGTTGCCATGAATTCTAACTTAAAAAATTATGGAATATTCAGCCAATGGTATACTTAAAAATGGTGTTTGCCTCAGTTCCTTACTCCTGGTAAGATGTCCCCCATTAAATATTTAGTCCCATTTCTTTAATATAGAACAGCCTTAGACAGACAGCAAAACCATAGGATTAAAAAGCCTGCTGGCAAAAAAGTTATTCTTTGTACTCAGTGAACAGACATTTCTCAGTTTAGAGTAGCCCTGCATTAAACATCAAATATGTATTTCTGCTCTGAAAAAAGAAACAGTGCTATTCTCTTCACAAGTTTCAACAAGATATCTCTTGGCCAAGATAGTAGATGTCTAATTTATTTTTACTTTAGATTAACAGGAAGAACAGCTCTTTGGGGCTCCCTGAGGATATCCGATGTCCAGGTTATCGTATCACTGAAGGTATTGGTCTTTCTCTCTCAATATATTTCTTTGCAAATAGATTTGGTCAAATCTGTATGTGGCTTTAGTCATATCTCTCTGATTTTGCTGCCTGAGCTTATGTAAACTGAAACCAAATCTGTATAATCACACAGAGAGTAACAGTTCAGATGCTTGTGGCTGTCCTAACTATTGCTAAGGCAATAACAGTAACATCTTAAATTAAGAGGCTTTTCACTTATAGTATTTTTTGTAAATGCTTTGCCAATGCTTCAGTAAATAACATTGGAATTAACGCAAAACTAATCAGTTATTTTTGATGGCAAAACTATTCTTCAACAAACTTAACTGTGTGTCCTTAAAATAACTAACTAATTAGTATAAAAGGTAATACAAACATTCTGTTCTAACCACAGACCAAAGCCATGAGAAAATATGTAGGTTTTTTTGTAAGAAAGGGCAAAGCAAATAAAACAACTGCAACAATGCCAAGTAGAAAATTTTTTGGAGTTTCTGATCCTGAAAAAACTAACAGAGAAACTTATATGATGTAATGGAAGGTGTCCCTTCCCATGGCAGAGAGGTTGGAACTAGATGGTCTTTAAGATTCCTTCTGACCCAAACCATTCTATGATTTTATAATTCAAAAAGGGACTAAAACTTCATCTAACTGAACTACTATTCTGAATCTATTTAATTTTATGTTTATGACAAAATTTGGCTATAAAGCCACCCTTACGAAACCATCTTATTTGCACCAATGGATTACTTCCTAATAACAAAGGGAAAAAATCCATTACTATTTTCTTGAATCTTATTGAAGAGCTAGTAAGCAGGAGACATTGCTGTTTTATCTAAGAGTGCATCCAAGTATAATTTATGCTTGTGATTTTAATTTACATCCATGGAATACTTGTCTCCAAACCTGTAAGTCCAGCAGAGTGTCATGAAGTCCAGTTCAGCATTCCTCTGGGGCTATATTGTAAAGGAAAGGACTCATAAACTAGCAGATGTCAAGTCTCTCACTGCCTGTGGTTACCTCATTATAGGGAAAATTACTCTGGAGTAAAGACCAGATCATGTTTAAGGTTAAGAATATTGGTAAACGATAATGATCCTAAGCATGACTCAAATGTTGTGGGTAAGCAGAGAAACTCATGAATCATGGTTTTTCTAACCATGGTGAAAACCTTGTAAAGTAAAGGTGTCCATCCACTGTCAACTTAAGGTGCATTTATGCAGCTTCCAATATTTCTCATTGAAAAAATAATCCTTATAAAGCAGAATTCCTCTGTGTTATGTTCTGGCTGGGAAATGCTGTCATTTTGTCTGACCATGAAGTCAGTTACTGAAGTCTTCATCACTTCTCAGCAGGATCTCAGCAATGAGATGAGCATGAAAACTTCAGAATTTAGGAACTGTCAGTTAGGATGGAATATTGTAGCTATTCCAAACATATCAATTTTTCCTTAAGTTTTTATGAACAAAAAACACACTTGGTCTAAGCCTTTAGCATCAGGACACTACGCTCAAGACATTTAAAAGGTCAGCTAAGGTAAAAATAAAGGTCAGAAATCTTACTTGGCTTAAGGAAACCTTCCAAAGAAAGAAATAGCTTGTCCCTAGCAAATTCTTTGACATCTTAATATTAAAAAATGTTAGCATACACTTCTTTTCCATAGAAAAAACCCCACCAACAAACATTCTATTACACATAAAAATTCTATTATTTATATGAATGATATTAAAGTAGAATGTAAAAATAAGAGAATTGTCATACCTGGGGATGGTGTTTATTTTAAATGGCCTTTCCTAGGACTATAACAAAATCTGTAGTTTTTCCAATTCTTGGACAAAAAATTTCCACGTGATATAAACTAATTCTGGATTTTTGTAGATATATCAAGAATCCTGACATGTTCTAAAAGCTGATTATTTCATCATTGGATTGAATTCTGTCAGAGCAATCAGTGTTTTGATCATTTTCATAATTATGATTGCTGTCAAAATAAAAAAGGAAAATCGGTCTACTTTTCAAAGAAAGAAAGCTGCCAATTTGACCAAAATTTAGAGAAACAAAGCCAGTTCCCAGTATATGTAAAGTGATCCCACTGATCCAAATGAAACACAGGGCAGGATAAGGAAGGTATGCTAGAGAATCTTGATTAGTTTAACAGGTTCGAGTTTCCTAGGTTGTCTTAACTCCTTAACTAAGCTACAATGTTGGCATACAATGAACAAATTAACTTACACTGAAAAATTAAGGAAGGGTCATTAACCACTTGTATTTTTGAACAAGAATTTCCATATAAATAGCCGTTGGGAGCTCACAATGTCACCCGTTTTAAATTTGAGCTAGGTAAGTTCATGGAAAGTTATCTATGAGGCAGCTGTTTGAAGTAGCAGGGGACTTGATCCAGTGACTCTGCTAACCTATGTTCCTCTTACTTATCGTTTGAAAACATCAGACTTTTCCTTGCTACCATGTGTTATTAGGTATTCTGTGTTTCAGAAAGATCAGTAAGGAGCAACTACCTTCTGTGCAGTGAAGCCTTTTATTTTGAGGCATGAAATGCCACAGACTTGAGACCCAAACTGAGACAGCACACTGTTAATAAAAGATATTATGTTTCCAGCACTTTCTTCTCATAAATGCATCTAGAAGTCAGGCTGCTGTCCCCACTTTCACTTTTATCTGTTATATTTTTCTGTTTGTTTTCATCTGTGCCAAATGTTTCAATCCATAAACTAGAATTTACTTTTTTATTTTTTATTTCTGAAAGTTATCAATTTTTTTTTTCTTCCTTTCTCACACAAAACCAACAGTAGCTTTAGGGATTCTCTTATCTTTCAGGAACATAAGCAATGTCCTTACTTCCCAGCATGTCCATATTTCTTGTTCTTAAGTCTTGTTTTGCTCTGTTCAATGGAATACTAATTGTATATGAATCTATTCCTTAATTTTAACTAGAATTATATTCATAAGATATTGGAAAATCTATCTCATGGTTAACTCAAAAAAAAGATAAGTAGATTCACAAGCCTTAGGTATAACATAATTCAGGTTTGTTGCTCAAGTGTCAAAGGCAGAGCAAATGCAATTTGAGCAGCCACATCTATATGAAAATTCCTTCATCTCATATCAGTCACATCTCATACTATTAACAATTTGATCTTTTTATTCCTTGTTTTTTTTCCTCTTATGAGGAAAAAGCAATTTTCCAAGAGGCAGCTTACCAACAAATTTAGCTGAGGTATTTGCAGTCGTTTTCCTGCATGGCATGGTGCCTGGAAGTCTAGCAACATAAAATGCAAGTTTAAACTAATAAAAACAAACTGATATGCACAGGAATCCTTGTTCAATTATAAAGCTGTTTTGGTTGGGGTTTTTTCCTACTTTATAGGGCAGTGCAGTTTGATTCACTAGGGTTTTTTTGAGCTCTAGTTCTAGCTGCTGCTGTAGATGCACTGCTTGGGCTTGGACAAATCACTGTCCTTACACTTTCCTTTTCACTCACATTAAAAATGTGGGCCTCATTGGGTTCCTTAAATTACTGAAGAAAACAGCTGAGGCATGGACCCAGGGCAGTGATGAGATTTGTAGCTAACCAAATGGAAATAGTAAATAAAAACGAACTCATTCTCTTCCTATCCCTCATCTCTGTCAGTAGTTCTGGAAGAGACAACTGAAAGTCCTGGAAGTGTAAAGGAACTTTTTTCCTTTTTTTGGCAAGGATAAAGTATATGTTTGCACTGTGTTATAGGAAATTCCTTAAATGGTAGTCCTTAAATTAAAAACCTAGGATATACTGCTCTTCTTTTATCTAAATAATGTATGCTCTGAAGATGTTCATCTACTCTAGAAAAATAGGTCCAAGTTTTTTGAAAACAAAGTTTTAAAATTAGATTTATATAATTAAACCACAGAAAATGCAATCCAGAGGAATGGTGATGCGTATTTTAACATCAAAGATTTGCAGATATTTCCCATTGACCTTCTCTTTAATTACTTTGTCCTTTGGTAATAAAGTTAGCAGGAACTTTCTATTGCAGGATATTTGTACAAGATTAAAAATATTCCCAGGATCTTACACACTGTCAAGAGTAAATTAATACTCTCTTGCTCTTGCTGTAACTGGAAGCATGGCAACTGAGTCAGACGCTAGCCTGTAACATTTTGACTTTCAGTAAAAGCCTTTAAATGGAATTAGTATGCTTCAAGAGTGCTTCAGGAGATCTGACTTCTAAACTTTAATGAAACACAAAAAAATGTAGGTGATGTGGAGATTATACATGCTATGTATGTTTGTATATTTGCATCTGTGGCTTTCCTTTACCAGAAAACATACAACACATAAACACAAACAACACTCCCTCCACTCCAACTCTCACTATGCATATATGAAAGCATATATATATGCATATATAGTAATGAGAAAAGATAGACTGTTAAACTAAAATATGAATAAACTTTAATATGAACAGAATTAAGAAGGATTTGAATTTAATTTCTTTGCAGTATCTGTAAGATGGTATATTAGAATCCAGGACTATGTCTATCTCACTTGCAGAGTAAGGTAGGCTGTAAGTTAGCACTGCCTTACTTTCTTGGGGAAGCCGTCTGAGGAGCCGCTGAGGTCACTTGGTGTGTTCAGCTGCAGGAGACTGAGGGGAGACCTCCATGCAATCTACAACTTCCTCATGAGGAGAAGAGGAGGAACAGACACTGATCTCTGGTGACCAGTGAAGGACACAAGGGAATGGCCTGAAGTTGTGTCAGGGGAGGTTTAGGTTGGATGTTAGAAAAAGGTTCTTCACCCAGAGCGTGGCTAGGCCCTGGAACAGGCTGTCCAGGGAAGTGGTCACAGCACCAAGCCTAACAGAGTTCAAGAAGCATTTGGACAGTACTTTCAGGCACATTGTGTGACTCTTGGGGATGGTCCTGTGCAGGTCCAGGAGTTTGACTTAATGATCCTGGAGGGTCCCTTACAACTAGCCACTTCCTGTGATTCTGTAATTTTGCTCAGGTCAATTTTCATTCTTTTGTTGTGTCTTCTGGTACTTGAATTAGCTTCTCTGTACCTGTTGCAGATCCTGAATAGTCAGATTTTCTTCTGAACTGAGTCCTTAAAAAGTCATGGATTATTACAAGAAATATTTCTGAACCAAGATGGGGATAGAAATCAGAGAACAGTAAACCTCTTGTTTAGAGTTCAGAGGAGATTCCACAAGGACAATCAAAGAAAACTTTTATTATTTAAAAGAGCTTTAGGGATCATAAAATATTAGAAATCAGGTGGTTTGACCTTAGCGCAGTGAAAGTGTATGCAATTTCAAAGAACAAGAACTTTTCATGAAACGTGGTCTGACTGAAGGCATATACTCTCCCATGAATTGATATCACATTAGCCTTGTGGAATGTAGCACGTTTCAGTGGAGATAATAGCAGTTATATTTTCAGAATACTTCTCTCATGGGGGCTGAGCCAAAAGTCCTTTGCAGTAAATGACATTTTCCCTTTTTAAAAGTATGCATTATTAAATCAGTAGAACTGAAATGGGCAGAATTAAGTGAAATACTAAATGCAGATTGACATTAAATCTAGAGTTCCCACCTTTGGTAGATCTCAAAGTCCTTAATTCGAACTTCCTTTTGCTCCTTCCTGAATAATAATACTTCCAAGCAATTTATTTACAAATTTCAATGCTGGATCCTCTTGATCTGAAACACAAGTTTCTATTGCATGAACTGATAACTCAGAATTGCTGCATCTTTGCCATGGGCAAATGCAATCAATGAAATTATCCAAGGCACTAGAGGGACCCATGCTGTATGTGGGTCAGGGGAGAGAAAAAGGAGAAAAGCAGGCAAAAAGAGCTCTATACCTACCCAAAGGCACCTTTCCCTTTTCATTTAACCAGGTCATGGCTCCTGTGGGTTACATATAGCGGGTCTATATTAGTTACTTGTTGTACTTCAGAGTTTCCTTTGGAACACAAATTTGGTTTACATCTATACTAGAGGAACCACAAGGTACACTCTGAGTTGCAGCACTGATGTACTCAAAACAGATTCTATTCTCACAGGTTCAAGGCAAAAGTTGTACCCTGAGGAAGAATGAATAAAACAGAAGGAGTGTTCAAGTGGATCTTCAGGTAGTAGAAAAGAAGTTTCTATCAATAAGATGTCTTTTCAAGGATAGCAGCACACATTTATTTCCTTATTTTGAGCTTTCTAACTATGCCTGATTCCCTAATTAGTTAAACTCTATGATGTGGAAGTCCAGAGAGAAACTACAAAATGGAATCACTAAATTCATTTTAGAAGCTTTTTCACACACACATAAAAAAAAGCAAGAGAAAACACTAACTTTGGTTCAAAGCATAGCCAATGTATTTAAGGGCTAAGAAATAATTTATAGTAGCTGCAGAAGACTGGACTGAAAGTCACATAAAAATTCAATATTGGTAAAAAAAATAAAACTTCAAAGGAAATGTGAAAACGCTATAACAAGTACTCTGCTTTTGCAGCTTTCACAATGTAAGTAGAAAGAACTTCTTTCTGCAGAAACCTGGGCTTTTAACCAAAAATCCAACTAATGCTACTAGTAACAACCTAATTAAAGCTATTAGCAAAAATAACTGTTTTTCAAAAATTGTTTTCTCTCAAAAGAATGACTGCTTATGAAGAAATAGATATTTTAAAGTGAAGAAAGTTTTTGATTTAATAATTAAATTTTTCTTCTTCCATATTTGATAAGCAAGCCCACGGGCATTTTTGTGACTTTCATGGATCATAACTTTCATGTTGTGGGAAAAAAATCATGCCGATACTCTTCCATATCTTGTATAGCTGTAGGTATAAGCAAATACAAAAAAAGTTATTTGTTCCTCTTTATCATATGATAAGAATTCCTATGGATTATATTGAAACTCTTGTAAGTGGCAGCAAAAAAAACCTCCGTGTTCCTGTGGTAGGAAGACATGGGCAAGACTTCCTACCATGATGATATATCATTATGTTATGACATTTCACTCTCATGGTAAGAAAAGTGTGAAGTCTCACTTTCATTACACTGACCTGAAGGCTTCCTTGCTTTGGAACTGTGGGAAATTAATTTGCATACATGCTCTGTTTCTATATTATATTACTTCTAGCTATTGGAGAATGGACACTCTCTCAGGAGAACAGACATAAATTTGTTGCAGAAGTTTCATTTTCTTGGGTAATTTTCATAGTCTTTATTTAGCACTTCATGTTTCAGTAAGAGCAGAGCTCCAGAAAAGCAGAGGAGTGAATGCAGCTGGAGCCACAATAATCCTTTCTCCAAGTTTTGAGAGCTACTGAAGGAGCAATGAGAGTAAAACCTCTGCTCCTGTTGTGTTGCTGAGGGAGGAGTAGCTGAAATACCTGTCAAGCACTCAGCATTCATAAGTTCTAAATCACTAAGTTTTAAAGAAAAGCTTTTTTGGTGCTTGTCAATGGGCAATGTCCAGTTAGACAAATCAACCTTGTGCTTGAAGACTTAGTAGCTCCCTCTTATAAAACCTATTTGTAAGTATTGTTGCCTTGAAATTAAAATAATCTTAGAGCTAAGCAATCTAACAAAACACAAAACCGCTTATGCAATTAGGCATGAAATAGCTAAGATGGATGGTTCAAACAGCCTTGTCAGAGTCTGTGAAATCCACCTTCCAACGAACACCTGAAGGAGAGTATTAATCACAGCAATCAGAACGATAGCAGCCACCGTGATCTCCAAGCAATAGAAATCCTTGCTCAATAAAACCTCTGGCTGCTGCTGGCCACTAGCAGTGCAACAATAAAACCATTGCACAAAAGGGCTATCGGCAGAGCTGAGCATGACACCAACAGCAAAAGAACTTTAAAGGAGTTGTATCTTATTTCCTCATAAAGGAGTGGTAAACTGAGGTCTGAGAGGCCCTTCCACTTTCTTTAGATATTTCTGTAGAGGATATCTCATGGAAAGATTCTCATCCAGCAAAACCAATCCTTAAGGCCAGAACTTAAAACCAGAATTGTTTGAGCCAGACATTGACTCTTACACCACCTGAACAATTTCTTTGAACAAAAAATGCTGAAGTTAATTCAGCTAAATTGTGAGCAGCTACTAAGGGTATACCGCTAAATGCACTGTGCTATGTGTTTAGGTTTTAGTAATACCACTCCTTATTATGATGTTTCTATTGACTCTCTTGTGCCATTATTTCTTCATACTGCCATCTTAGCAATGTTGTCCAAAATGGCAAATGGAAATCTTCAGAACCATTGGGTAGGAAAACACGTTTCAGGAAAATTTTTGTTCAACTATGTGGACTCTGGTTCATATGGAAACAATCCAGACATATGTATCTAACACCTCAGGTTATGTACTTTACATTACAAGTACTGCTAATGCCAAGCATCTAAAACCACAAAAAGACTTTAATGAAGGACAGTATCATTTTGCCTCTAGCATATCTCTAATTTGAGTATAACTTGGATTGTCTTGTGGGAATTCTGCTTGTTTGGATAAAATCTGAATTTGTTTTGCCCGCATAAAGATATTGCTTAAAGAAAAATTGCTGCATTATGTAATATCAAACAGCTTATCTACTACATCTAATTATATTAAAGACTAAACTACTGGAAGCAATGAAAACACTTCAAATTTGATTATAAACATGAAAGCAAATGGGAAGCAGCAAGTTTAATATAGACTGTGCTGTAAGTACCCTTGAAAAATCTATGTCCTTGCCATCCTTTCCAACACCAAGCTACGTTTTGTAGGTCATACTGTAAACAGTAGTTGGAAAAAAGCTCTCTGGGTGAAATTATCAGAATTGCCTCTAGCAATTGTCACTGCCTTTGGCAGCAGTTCTGCCTATTTCTGAAAAAAGAATATGTGTACAATTTGATTTTCTTTTCTTCCAGGCTCTAGAAGGAAGTGTTGCCTCAGTTTCCTGCAATTCAGCTTGGAATGTTCAGCTCTTCACAAGAAAGATTAGAGAACTAGTCTTTACAAGATGAAATTTGAATCTTAAAGATTCAGCACTTCAGATCTGAAGATTAAACCAAACTATCAAGCGGATTGACCCTTTCGGCAGACTAAGCATTGTAACTGCATGGTAGGAGATGCAGCCGCCTTCAATTCAGCAGCTGAATTGTGTGGGCAGAAATACCCCACAGCATTATAGAGAATGAAAGCCTAAGGCCTGCAGTACCTGACAGACTTTCAGGAGAGCCTTAATTCAAAGAGAAGTATAACTCAAAGAAAAAAATTATTTCTTTTCTTTTTCTTGTTATCTTCAATTCTCCTTTCCTAGAATTTATTCTGCCAGCAAAACTGGTTGATGTGTGTTAACATGTGACTCGTGTCTGGTAATAGCTGGAACTGGAGTTTGATACAGGATGATTTACTGTGTGTTGACTTTCTGGGGATGTCCTTCAAAGTTAGTGAGAGATGACAACCCATTGGAGACAATAAGCTGATGCATCAACTGATACTGGTGCAGAATATGCCTGCATGTCAGGATGCCATCCAGAGGGACCTGGACAAGCTCGAGAAGTGGGCCCATGGGAAGCTCATGAGGTTCAACAAAGCCAAGAGCAAGGTGACGCATCTGAGTTGGGTCAATGCCTGATAGAGCATTGCACAGACTAATGGATGAACTGATTGAGAGCAGTCCTAAGGAGAACTTGGGGATGATGGTGGATGAGAGGTTGGACATGACCCAACAATGTAGGCTTGTACCCCAGAAAGCCAACCATGTTCTGGGCTGCATTGAGAGCAGCATGGGCAGCAGGCTGAGGAAGGGGACTCTGTCTCTCTACTCTGCCCTCGTGAGATACCATCTGGAGTGCTGCAACAAGGTCTGGGGCTCCCAGCACAGGACAGACTTGCATCTGTTTGAATGGGTTCAGAGGAGGGCCACGAAGATTGTCAGAGGGTTGGAACACCTCTCCCATGAGGAAAGGCTAAGAGAACTGTAATTGTTCTGTTTGGAGAAGAGAAAGTTCTGGAGGGACCTTATTGTGGCCAGTACTTAGAGGGAGCCTAAGAAAGATGGGGACAGACTTCCTAGCAGGGCCCATTGCGAAAGGACAAGAAGTAAGGGTTTTAAACTGAAGGAGGGTCGATTTAGATTACCTACAAGGAAGAAGTCTTGTTTTTTTTTACAATGAGCACTGGCACAGGTTGCCCTGAGAGGTGGTAGATGCTCCAGCCCTGGTAACTTTCCAGATCAAGAGGGTTGTGGCTCTGAGCAACCTGATCTAGTTGAAGATGTCCCTGCTCATTGCAGGGAGATTGAATTAAATGACCTTCAAATGTTCCTTCCAACCCAAACTACTCTATGATTGTATCTAGTGAAAACATAACAACATGCAAATATTCTCCAGTGGAATTTGCAGATAAAAGACAACAAACATAATTTAAAAGTTGAATCTTTTTTTTATTATTTTATCCTCTTATGAGAATAAAATTATATATTCTATACAATTTCTCTAGAATTTCTTTACTACTGGCATTTGCTACCATGAAGATTTTACCAAAACCACTTACAGGTTGCATTGATTCTGTTTATTTCTGTGCATTCTTCATGGGTACTCTCAAGGGTTGTTCACTGATCAGTATGGTCTGTGCATACCCTGTACATTTTTTTTGCTACATTTCTGTTGCAGCTGCCGTTCCTTGATGCACAAGTTACTAAGTTTTCTGAGAAGAAGCTCCTGGCTTGCTTGTTTCCCTGAAGTTAGTTGCATGACATTATCACAAAGCATAAAGGGCATCTGAGGCTACACTCAGGCTGCGCAGCGATGGGGGTCCTGCTTCTCCAGGCTCTTGAGCCTGAGCACAGATTTGTGCCCCAGCAGTACAACACTGACCAAACAGGAATCCAAGTTCCACTATGCGCCTGTGCTCAAAGAACTGTATAGACAATATCTGCTCAGATGGCTGAATGTACTACGTGGCTTGTGTACTAGGCTGCATCATTAGAAAGTTTATATTTATCTCCCTAATTTACCCATTATTTTTAATATATAGGATCAAATGAAGAAGTATAGCTATTCTGACAGATAGCTATTTTGGCAGTGAAGAATTTGCCATACCAAGTGAACTAAACATTTATTTAATTTGACAGCAGTCATTGTCAGCTATTTCAAAGATAAACCTCTAGAATGATGTTTTGTGCAAGAAGAAATATCTTCCTTGTCCTAGAAAAGTAATTTTTTCATAGGTTTAAGGATATTCTCTGTAGAGGTGAGTTTGGAGAGTGGGTATAACATTACAGGCACTGTGATATCCGAATGCAACTGAGAACTGATATCTTATAATTATTTATTTAGGATAGTGATTAATTCCTTTAAAAATTTTAAGAAAGTCTTTTCCCTTGGTTCTGTGGCTAATTGAGCACAAATGTGCACTATTTATATGCACTCTAATAAATATGCTGCCTTTGTATTCCTTTTTTCTTATATTATAAAAGATAAATATCACTGTTGAATTTGCATTGTTTATAGGATTAATTGAATGTAGGGTTTTATACTGTGTTTCGCTTTCTTCAATACTAGTCCATTTGTTGTCCAAACAACTACCAAATAGGTAAATTAACAAAATATTTAATGGCAAATATTAATTTTGTGTATAATATCCTAAGAAACCAATTCAATGCAAACCAGAGCTATTTAAAAGCTGATATGACAGTGTATTCATTTAATTTCATGCTCCTAGCCTGGTGTCTACACTTGTCTGAAAATAATTGAATTATCCTCTGTGATATAAATTGTGACTGAATCAAATAGTATAATTCTGTAAGAAGTGTATGTGTGTATGTGTCTGTGTGTGCAACAAGAAGGAAGTAATTACACAAATGTAATTGAACATATCTCCTGAACCAAAATAAAGTCAGAATTTTGTAGCCTAACTTTACTTCTTCTTGCTTTCTCTTTTTTTGAATACTGTTGTATTTCAAAATAAAAGATGATAGGTTGTTAAATTCTCTCGAATAAGCTTCTAAATTGGGATACACTGTTTTCTCCAAACAGAAATCCATTTGGTCTAATTGATCCATGACTCAGTGAACTTTACATCGACACTGGAAATACCAAATATTCATGACACAGTGTATAACAACAGAAAGAGAGGATACAGAATGCTGTTTGCAAATCAATTGGGCAAGTAATAATATAGTGTTGTTTTTCTCTTCTTGGCATTTATTCCTGATGAGCTTCCTGTTAAACCCTAACAGCTTATTAAAGAAACTGTGGCATAAAGCAATAAATATCAGCCAACTAAAATAAGGTGAACAAAAGTGGTAAGTAGTTTAAGTTGCATTTTGTTTTTTTCTTATATAGTTGTGTTAAAGCAAAAAGGCTTAATGTTTATGCAAAATTTAGCTTCAGAACATAGTATGAAAATTGCTATCCCTGTTTATTTCTCCTAAAACTGAAGGCAGTATTTATGTTACAGGATGTGATTACTTCAACAAATTTGTTCTCAAAAGATTTGTTTATCTAGACTGACATATTTATCTCTTCTTTCACAAAAACAGATGCACAGAAATTGGCCTCAAAAAGATTTCATATTTTACTTTTTCTCATTTTGTTTTAGTTTCTACAGCCAGTGTAGGAAATACTGCACATTGTATATACCTAATTCAAGCTCTGGCTTTCCAGTTGTTTAAAAAAAATCGAAGAGTTCAATTATTTTATCACAATAGCTACATTAAGGAGTTCATTTAACTCTGATTTAGAGATATGGAGGATGTCCTTTAAATATATAATTGAAGACATTTTATTGCAATTTTCATTTAGAAAAGGAAGAAGAAATTAGCCACAAGAGAGAAAAAAACCCTAACAAACAAAAACATGGAAAGGAAGGGGATCTTTATCTCATTTTTGAATGTTTTAACATATTACATGTGAGTTCACAAAAAAGGATCCTAACATATCACAGAATCACAGAATAGTTAGGGTAGGAAGGGGCCCCTGGAGATCATCCAGTCCATCCCCTCTGCCAAGGCAGGGTCACTTACAGCAGGTAACACAGGAACATGTCCAGGTGGGTTTGGAATGTCTCTGGAGGGGGGACTCCACGACATCCCTGGGCAGCCTGTTCCAGTGCTCTGCCACCCTCAACATAAAGTTGTTACTCACGTTGAGGTGAAACTACTTGTGTTTTAGTTTATAGCCATTACTCTACATCCTGTTGCTGAGCACCACCACAGAAAAAAGTCTGGCACCATCCTCTTGACAGCTGCCTTCGAGATATTTATATGTATTGAGGATATCCACTCTCGGTCTCCTCTTTTCTAGACTAAACAGGCCCAACAAGACTTGCTTTTGTATTTAATTGTAATTGAATTATAACATTTCATTGCCGGGAAATTCAAATCTGGTAGGAATGATAACAGGAGAAGTTAAGATCTAAATCTTAACTTTTAATTCATCTCCTCTTGTTTAAGAGCACCTCAGATTGAAGAGAAATGTGATTATTCAAAAGTCAAGGCATATATAAATTCCTTGATATTTTAATTTTGGAGGAGAGCTTCACATAGACTTCTTTAATGAGGATTCTTTGTAATTTATGGTGTATTCCCCACTTTCTACAGTGATAATTTTGAACAAAATTTCAGATAAGGTTGGGTTAGTTTTGATTTGTGAAGTTAGATTAACTATGGCAGATACAGAGACTACAGTGATGTTGTGCTGCTCCAGCATCCTGGGATATTCTGAGATGCTCTGAGAAAGGGTCTGGTGGCTATTCAATATATTCTTGCATGTGTATGTCGCAAAGCCAGAGGAAGAACACACAATTCATGTCTTTGATTCATGTCTTTTGAGGAGCTCCCTGGTTCCCAGACTTACCTCTCACAACTATGTACAAGAAAGAATCTCTAGTGTCAAAGCTCTGAGGGGTTTGCAAGGCCATGCAGCCATGTGTGGGGGAATGACTGTCTTACAAGCACTTGCTGGGGAGCTGAAAAGGTGGGTAGGATACCTAAGGGTGCCCAATGCCATGCTCATGGGTCCAAGGCAGTACAGCTTCCTTGGTTGCTCACAAGCAGGGCATGTGTGGAAAGCCACATCCTGGGCTACTTCCCAGTGGGTCAGTGCCTTCTGAAGGACTAATGCTTCACACACCTTGGAGAAAGTAATGCCCACTTTGGGCTCACTCTCCCTTACCATGGGATGCACTGCACCAACCCAATAGCATCAACAGCAATGGCAGTGACCAGACTAGCTACAGTGATATAGGCCTTCATCTGCTGCAGTCAGCCTCAGATGCAGGATGGAGAAGCCATCTGCAAATGCAAGGCTTGTTGGAAGTATAGTTCAAATGCACTTCTCTAGCAGCATCACAATATCTGTCTGATCATGTCCTCTTGTGCTTTCTAGCAGGTCTCTGTAAAAAGAGCTACAGCCTACGTAAGCCATCTTAGGAGTCAAGACAGATGCTTTAAGGGACAGCTATTTGCCCCAAGTTTATGCTGACACCAAGTACTGGCATATTTCAAGTCCAGGGACAACGCATGCTGCTTTAGCTCCTACTTCTCTAACTATGCTGGAGCAGAAATATTTGCCATACAGAGGTAACTTGATGCCCATACTAAGTACTAATATCTGAACTGTATCTGATAGCATAAAAAAAAAGGTTTTTCTTCATTTACTGTGAAATGGGTTTCAAGTCACAGACCTTTTGTTTTGTGTTAGCAAGATCGTGCAGGCAAGGGGTATTGCAAAGCTACCCTGGTAGACTGGAGCTAGTCGCAGAGAAGCAAGATCTATCTTCTCCTCACTTCAGGAGACACTTGGATATATAAAATAATAAAGTGGGTAAAATAGAAAGAGTATACCTCAGGAAAAAAAACATTTCCATTCATAAATGGAAATTTACATACTCTAGTTGAACCAAAATAATCAATATCATGAGTGAGTGTTTCAGGGGCCTGCAGAGATTGTGCATGAAATGAGCCAGTTATCAAGTACACTGAAAGTGAAATGAGTGAATGTTAAATAATACTCTAATTCCTCTTGGCTTGTTTCAGTGACAAATTCCATTTTAAACAGTTAAATGATTACAAGCTTTGAAATTAAATTTCAGGATGAATAATTAAGCAGCAGTGTCTGGTATCTATGAGAAATCACACTCCCTGCTCTAGAAACACTTAGAGTAATAGATACAGGAGTAGATTAGTAACACACTTCTGATTAAATTTAGTCTGTGTAGAATGGATTCTCATATATTACAGTCAACATTACACTGAAGTAATCTGCATGTTTTATATAATTTGGTTTCATATTAGCAAACAACAAGATAAAAACTCTCCAAAATACATTTACATTTAAAAATTAGGTAAGTTTGGCTACTTCTCTTTGAAGTAGCCAGAAATATAATAATCTAAAACTTTATTTAAATAATTTTAAACTTAGGGTTGAGATTTTCCTTAACGACCAAGTTGAAAAACTTCTAAGAAAGAAAGGTTTACATGTTTGGTTTATAGACAAAAGCTGCTTCAGCTTAAGAGAAGCTTTCTTTTCCTCATGACAAAACTCAAATCATTTATATATGGAAGTTTATTTAAAAGCAGAAGAAAGATGTAAATCAAGAGTTACCTTTCCACTTTTTCCCCTTTAAGTTCCCACTTTCAACTGTGATATGAGAGAGTCTTTTCCAAATTCCTCTTTAGTAGAGTCAGTTCAAGTACTAGAAAGTGGTGTTTCTTGGACCATGACTCCTTACTTCACAGGGGGGTCTCCTCTGTTTCTAGCAACAAAGGTCCTTGTAGTGGTAAATATTCCCAGGGCCTGATAAGTTTTTGATCTTGGAGGCAGGAGCCTCATCCACACCCATGTTCCAAAAAATTCTTGTCCATGTTCCAAAAAAATATAATAATTTGCTGGAAAGTGCTTTACCTTGCTCTAAAATGGCAAGGTTTTATCTATAATAGAAGAATTATTGAGCACTGCAGGCACTTTCGCAAGTCATCTAAATTCATATTTGTGTGATATCAGCAGAATTTTGGCATGGTTGTGGAAAAGGAATTTCAGCCAAAGATTATAAATTTTAACCTCTTGAAAGAGACTGATCAGCAGAAAAAAAAATATAAGTAGAGTTGAAAAACTGTGATTTTAAAACAGTTAATAATTGATGATTAATGCCAAGAATTTGCTTTTCTCCTGTGTATAAATATTTCATTTCAGCTTTGGAAAGTAGCCTTATCAAAACACATTATTTGCAAAACATGGATTTTCACATGATGAAGCCATGCTTGCTACCAAGAAACTTTTCTCCTGGGGTAAGAATTCTGTTTTGTATACATCAAAGTTACTTGTGTTATTCTTCCTTTAAATCACACAGATAACATTTACAGAAGTTATGGTGACCCACCACAACCCAACAAACAAATAATTACCAATTAAGTCTTTTAAGAACTACAGGTGCAGTCCTACGACTGCAGTAGTAAACTTTCAAAACAGAGCAACAAGACCAGGCTCTCAATTAATGTTGTTAAGTTGAATAAATTTAACTGAGAGCAGCCATAGAGATTTCCCCTAAAGGCTAATGAGTTACATGTTATGATAGTGTAAATTTGTAGCCAAATCTATAATTCCTTGTACCATAAAACAGAAAATCTAAGACCTCACAAAAGGTCTGAGAAACTGTCATTCCAAACACATCTCTTTAAGGTACTTTCTGTAGAAGTCATTCCCTTTGCTCCAGTAATTTTAGGGTCTGTGCAGAATGCCAGAATAAAGGTCCTTTCTTCCAACCTTAAATACCTAGAAACCGTGAAACACCACAGAGAGCTAGGTAGTGAATGTCTGGTATGGTACCTATGGCTGGAAATGATCTGCATTATTTCTTAGAGCAGGATACTCTATGTCACTAGGTCACCTCAATTTGTGATGTCATTAAAATGTAGCAAGTACCTGTAGCTTCTTCTTTGCATCATTGTGGATTAAGCATTAGTCAAGAAAAGCAAGTGGCTGCTTGTCACTATTTTTGCATGAGAACCGTATATGACAAATGAAATACAATAGAAGAAATAATCACAAGGGCATGAGTTGAGCATGTTTCTCATAATCATACATTTATTGTCCTACATGTTTCTATGAAACGCGGTTGTCCTGCTGCACCCATGCTGCAAAACCAAAAAATCTTATTTCCAACAAAACCCCAAAATTGCTCTTGGCCACTTTCTTCTCTGGAAACCACATCACTGTATTAATCATTTCAGTGGACCAGTGTACTGACCCTTTTTTCTGGCTTTGTTTCTTTGTTTTTAACAAGTACATATGGTCATGCGTTTCAGAATAATGTCAACGCAGCTAGAAATTAAAAGTGAATGTTCTTGACCCAGAGATTACTTAGTTCACTGACTTTTATTGGTTTTGGATTGCATCCAGATTCCAGGAGCAGAAGGATCTCATTCTGTGGTCCAGATTTTCAGAAGCTCACCTCTCATTAAAAATTAAAAGAGTAACTGAGTTTTCAAAAGGGTTTAGCACCTTATCTACTTAACTGTTTAATTAGCCTGACTCGAAGTGTCAAAATGGGAGCTTCTGGGCAGAGAACGAATTTGAATATTGGCCTTTAGATTCTGATCATATGTCAGTATATTTCCCTGCACATTTATTGTCATGAATAACCTGTACCAGATCTGTGCTTCACTAAAGCAGTACACTTGATCTCACACTTGCTTGAAAATCAGCAAACATTGCTGGTCCCTTCAGTCACTGTAAAGAAAAGAGGTGAGTACTTTGTATTCTGGTATAATGTTTTAGTGTCAGATTCATAATCTAGTAACACTTTTCCAGGTTCAGTGGTCCAATATCGGACCATTATTATATCTATTTTATTTTATTGTTTCACTTCTACAAAATATTGGCCTGCCTGTATATACAGAATGAGTTCCAGGAACTAATTACTAATTTTCTTTAATTGCAAATTTTAACTAGATCTTGCTTCCTGGCATGAAAACACAAATAGATTTCAGAAATAAGCTGAATCATTTAGTTGAGGTAGGATAGTAATCCAGACATGAAACGTTTTCAAAGGAATGGAAAGTTTGGTTTCATAATGACACTCTGGGTACAGAGTGGCTGGAGAGCAGCCAGGCAGAAAGGGACCTGGGAGTTTGGATCGACAGGAAGCTCAACATGAGCCAGCAGTGTGCCCAGGTGGCCAAGAAGACCAATGGCATCCTGGCCTGGATCAGGAACAGTGTGGCCAGCAGGAGCAGGGAAGTGATTCTTCCCCTGTACTCAGCACTGGTGAGGCCACACCTGGAGTACTGTGTCCAGTTCTGGGCCCCTCAGTTCAGGAAGGATATTGAGGTGCTGGAGTGGGTCCAGAGAAGAGCAACCAGGCTGGTGAAGGGACTTGAACACAAGTCCTGTGAGGAGAGGCTGAGGGAGTTGGGGTTGTTTAGCCTGGAGAAGAGGGGGCTCAGGGGAGACCTCATCACTCTCTACAACTACCTGAAAGGAGGTTGCAGCCACATGGGGGATGGTCTCTTCTACCAGGCAACCAGCAGCAAGACAGGAGGGCATGGTCTTAAGCTCTGCCAGGGGAGGTTTAGGTTGGATGTTAGGAAGAAATTCTTTACAGAGAGGGTAATCAGGCATTGGAATGGGCTGCCCAGGGAAGTGGTGGATTCTCTGTCCCTGAAGATGTTTGAGAAGAGACTGGATGTGGCACTTAGTGCCATAGTCTAGTAACTGGTAGTAGTGGATCAAGGGTTGGACTTGATGATCTCAGAGGTCCTTTCCAACCTGTATGATTCTATGATTTTATGATTCTATGACGGTCTGCTTGGAGCTGGAAGACAGGATTTTTGTGTAATGCATTAGATAGGATTTAAACACTGAAAACATATTGATTGGTGTCAAAATTATTTAACATCTTGAAAGCATAAAGTAGAATGTCATTTATCAAAAGAGAGGCTGCAAAATGCCAGTAATTCCCAATGAATCCAGACTTAGAGTCTCAAAGAGAACAGAGATCATACAGAATCATTATATTCAGGAAAACCTAAATGTAAAAGTGAACTCTAATACTTGCATGCAGACCTTCTAGGAAGCAACAATGTGAGCAGATAATCAGGGCAGAAACACTTGAGACTACAAACAATCTAATCTACATCTTAAGTCAAAATGGCTCACAGTGCTAGAGAGGTTAAAGCACTTCAGTTTCTATGGCCAAAAATGCATGAGAGTGATATGACAAATATCACATTAGCCATCTTTTGCTTATTAAACTGATGAGTCACACTTCTTCAACTCACGCTTCAAAATAAGCACAGAAAAAAATTGTGATGCACTGCCTTGACACTCTGGAAGGCTATGTTGTATCAACTAATGTACCAGTTTGTAAAAAAAACTGCAAAAAGTTGTTATTCTATTAAGACTTTGCAGACTAGACAGATGTTCATGCACCAAAAGTAATTTCACTGATGGTTTACATTTGCCACCCGAGTTAAATTCCATTATAGTTAAATTTTTATGCTTTTTTTTCCATTCAGGATTATTTTCCTATAGCATTTTTGCTTTAGTCTGCATCAGGTTGGATGTTAGGAAGAAATTCTTTACAGAGAGGGTAATCAGGCATTGGAATGGGCTGCCCAGGGAAGTGGTGGATTCTCTGTCCCTGGAGTTTTTTAAGAAGAGACTGGATGTGGCACTTAGTGCCATAATCTAGTAGCTGGTAGTAGTGGATCAAGGGTTGGACTTGATGATCTCAGAGGTCCCTTCCAACTCATATGATTCTATGATTCTATGATCAGCATAAAAACCTGCATAGTGTTTGTTTATGTAATAGATGTAGAACTTAGTTTCAGGTTTGCATTCAACATAGTTCAACAGAAGCATGTGCTTAACCTCAGAAAATTAACTATTCAGTTTGCTTTTGTCATGTAGTCTGTCTTGAGCCTTAGAAGACTCATGCTGATTGCTACCCATGTGCCTCCGAAAATAAAATCAGCCACAGAATTATTTTATTTCTTGATCAGCATTAAACTAGAACCACTGCTGTTCCAATCTGCAAGACTACAGTTTAAAGAGGGCAGGATTCCCTGCGCACATAATGCAGCATCCCACACTTCCACAAGTGTCATGCCCAGTATTCTGGGTGAAGGCCACTCTTCCTGGAAAGTCTCATGGGCAGAAGCATCCACATGAGCAAAGGAGAAGGGTGTCATCTCCTCATGAGGAATAGCTAATCAGCATCTACAGAAGGTAATTCACTTGAGACTATCAGTGATTTTCAAGTTAGTAAATTTGATTGGCTGAGTACAGCTAAGATACATAGTCTGGACAACGAAGGTCTGAAAACTTGGTTAGTTCCCTCTACAAAATCGGTAGTTATGATCTCTCAGTTGAGCTGTTGCTTTAGTTGTACTTTCTTGTGCAACATCTTCCTGGACTCTGCAATCAATAAAGAATGACAACCTAGAAATTTATAAACCATTCAGATCCTGCCACAAAAACAGCAATTATCTCCAACACACTAACCAGCCAACCCTAACGGTTCATTTATCTAACCTCTGGGGCAGATATGAAACTGCTCTGAGGACGATTCTCCTTAGTTTCACAAGCAATGTATATTTCCCAAGCAATGACATTCTCCCAGGGAAACAGATTAATATTTCAACACATAATTTATGTATAATCTCAAAAAGCTGAAAAGTTGTCTGTGTCAGCCCAAGTTGTGACATACCAATAAACACAGAGCTACATATAACAATGATACAGCAATTACGATTTATACTCAAAAGAAATATCCCTCAGATGAAATGGTCCTAACATGTCCTCTTCAATTCTTCAAACAACTTTCCAGATTCTCAAACTTCTCATATAAAGCAAGATTTTCTAAAACAAATAAGCTAAATGGAAGCATACTCTCAGAGCAGCAAATCCATGATTTGAAAACACATCTCATATAAAGCTGGAAAAGCAACCCACACAAAATCGTTGACATCTTACATACACAACTGGATTTTTTTCTTCTTACATCAAATACCCTTATGGAAACTCTCCTAATAAAAGCAATCCTTAAGCAACAAAAGGAGGTCTCACAAACACAGTCATAGCAAGCAAATCCTCCACCCTTCAAAAACGTCACCAAGCCAGCTCAAGTGCTGAACCTCAGGAGAAACTCATGGAATACAGAAGTCTTCTGAAGAAAATCTTTCCAGTTGAATTTCCTTATGCTGTGAAAAACATTCTTCTATGGCCCGTTATGGTTTTCCTCAAACCTTTGTATGAATAATCTCATACTGGTCCAAAAATGTTCCTATCTTTGCTCCAGAGGCTGTTTCAACCTGTTATATCTCCTTTTTTCCCCTAATTTTATACTAGCCATTGTTGTCTCTCGTTTTTTGCAACATAACATCCTTTCCTTTGGCATAATTTCCCTCTGTAGAGGGACTTCAGAGGGATTCTTCAGAAGTAGGACTTTAAAGCTTTCTTGCTGCAGGCCCCAGAAGAGGTCACTCACAATATCTGTCTGTACCTTAATAGAACGTTCAGCTAATCCATTAATGACTGACATGATTAAATTTTTTTAGCAAAAACCAGGGATAACCTGATTCAATTTATGTCCCACATTTCATCAAGTAAGGAAGCACTTCTCCAGACTTGTTAGAGGGAATCTACAGAAGCGAAGTCTCTAAATGGTGCCATAATCCTGTAAATACGAAGACAAGCTTGGATGGCTAGTAACATTACCTATCACAGAGACGTTAAATCTTGTCCAAGCAAAATCTTGCAGGCAATTTGGGATTTGATAAACTTGCAGAAACTCATGTGTGATATTAAATGTACTATCCGTGCTCATAAAAAAGGTTGATCTAAGAGTTTACAATTACATTGT
The DNA here is from genome assembly GCA_013396775.1 of Cephalopterus ornatus. Classification (NCBI taxonomy): domain Eukaryota; kingdom Metazoa; phylum Chordata; class Aves; order Passeriformes; family Cotingidae; genus Cephalopterus; species Cephalopterus ornatus. The sequence continues at coordinate 449,365 of VZRE01008286.1, forward strand.
AATCACAGGCCAACGAATTTATGCCTGCACTTACTTGACCTACACTTTCCATCCTCTGGGGAAGCCAAATTTATTTGCTAATTGAGCACAAGATGGCACAGCTTCCCAAGGGAACTAGTACAGCTCTTAAAAAGTTTGGGTTATGGCTCCTTTCTGATTTGAAAGGTTTGTCATCCATCCCTGCAATGACTCATGGGAATTTGAATTTCTTCTATTGCCTTACTGTGAAATCAGAATTTTGCTGCCATATCTGACCATATAAGCTAAAGCAAATTGTGTTATAAGCCAAATTCTCACCAACTCACCCATTTCTACTGGATAACAGAGTTTCTTCCATCAACCCAACCAGCTGACAATTTAGATGGATTAAAAAAAAGAGGAATTTTTCTTATGTCTAATATTTTTTTAAATAGTTCAATCCATATCCAAGATTTCTTAATAGAAGTCAGTTTTATTTATTTTAATTATACGGTAGAATTTCTTTGGTTGCAATGGTGCATATACTCTTTGAGACAGCAAGAAGTGGGATCCAGGTGATGAAGATTTTAAATCTAATGACCTGATAAAAGGAGAGACAACTTTTCCCAGTGAGCAGTTTGCTCTTCTTAGAAACACCACTATGTATAACACTGGGAGGCTTATTAATGTAGAATATTGTGAGAATTAAATATTTTTATATCAGCCAAAATATGCATGACAGAAGAAGTTGAATGATTCATTGAAAAAAACCCACATAGTGACAGTGATTTTACTCTAAGATGAGCAAGTTGGCTCCATTCTTTAAAATACCTAATATTTCAAAAGCATCATATTCTAACTTGATACACTTTAATATTAATTCTTTTGATTCTGGAATACATTTTCCAAAAAGCTTAAGGTGTCCATGATTGTACTTAGCTTTAGATGATATTGGATTAAAAAGATCACATGTCATTGCAGATCCTTTTCAGGCAGAGGATGGAAAACTGATTATCAGAAGGAAAAATATATTGCATAGGCAAATTTCCAGGATCATACTGCTTAAATTCCTTACTAGGATAATTTGTTACTCAGAGTTGAATGAGATAAAAATAAAATTTTTAATTAAAATTTATCAGATATTGCAAGCTTAAAAAAAAAAAATCATGCTGTAAGGGGAAAATCTATTAAGAGGTACAAGAATAATATAGAAGAAAATATTATATCTTGATTCTCAAATTGTATTTCTGTACATGAAAATGGTACAGCCCATTTTCACCAGTCAGCATAAACATTGTAAGGAACTAATTACATAAAAGGAAAAAAAAAGAAACCTGAACAGCATATATGCATTTTTAATACTAATCAATGGAAACCCTTCACCACACTTAAGAAGTTAAAAGATGACTCACTCATCAATATCTATATGACAGGCAAAGAATGTCATTCACTATGACAAAGGACTTTTGTCCAAAGGGTGAATATTTCTATTCCCTTTACCAACTGACATTTTCTTGTTCCTTACTTTTAAGTTAGCTTGTTGTTATAGCTATCAAAATTAAAAAAAAAAAAAATTCTTGCTTTGTTTTGATTTAATCTCACTTCATTTTGATGTGATTTCTGAGAATGGGTAATTGATAGATAATGATAGACATGAATGTGAGGAACCACTGAGTAATTCAGACAATTTGGTTTTGTGACCTTGGTACTGACACTGGGAAATTGGGATGCTAATTCAATCCTTCCTAGAATCCTTTCAGGAAGATGCGTGGATTAGCTATTCTAATCTCGCCCTTGTTTGCTACAAGGAGGATTTAATCACAGTAATAAGTAGCTGACCTTTTCTGACTGTGAGTGACAGTACCTTAGTGATCACCTCGTCCTGCTCAGTGACAGGAACCAAATTCAGAGACTAAACAAACAAAGAAGTGTTATAAATTTGTTTCCTTCTGACAAATTCAATGGCTAGGTTCAATTCAGCACTGCAAATGGGTAGTTTACGTGCATTTCATTATTCCCTAACCTTCTGATAGATAGCTTCAGGTTGTCTTTATTACTTTTCTTTCTTTTATTTTTTTTCTTTTCTCTCTCTCTTTCTTTTTTTTTGTTTTGTTTTGCTTTGTTTTGTTTTTTTTTTTTTATCTTTTGAGGAAGAGGGGGTGAGAAAAACATTTTAAACCAGTTTAGCACGATGTGAGTTAACTCTGCAGCAAAGCTTCAAACCAATAGTTGACTCATCTAGGAACATGATTTTCTGGTAGAAGAAAGGAAGTAATTCTGTGACTCTTCAGGAACAATTACATCCAGTCTAATATTAACAAAATTAATGTCATTACAGGATTAAAATAAGTAAGTAGTTTTTCAATTTTCCTTGGTATGATTGCATTTGACGGCAGACTTTTCATCATTATTCCTCCAGCACGTAGGTCTGTTCAGAAACATACTCAAAGGATAAATGCAGATAAAATAGCCTGGGCAGAGACTTTACTTCTTTATACAGACTAAGCTATAGTTGTTTACAAGTAAATTCTCATTATATATCCAGTAAATTTTTGGGAAATGCACTATTTATGTAATTTAAACTACGTTAGCTACAATAAAATAAAAAAATAATGAATCTGTTTATGCTGGTTTTGGCTGGGGTAGAGTTTTCTTTTCTTCATAGTCATTCTCCATAGTTCTTTTTTCTTCATAGTCACTGGTATGGCACTGTGTTTTGGATTTGTGCTGGAAACAGTGTTGTTAATCAGGGATGTTTTTGGTATTGCTGAGCAGTGCTTACACAGAGTCTTACTTTGCTTCTTACCCCACCAGACCAGTGAGGAGGCTGGGAGTGCACAAGGAGTCAGGAGGGGACACAGCTGGGACAGCTGACCCCAGGGATATCCCACACCACATGGAATCATGGTCAGCATATAAAGCTGGCAAAGAAGAAAGAAGCAGGGGGCACATTCAGGCTGGTGGTGTTTGCTTTCCCAAGTCACCATTATGGATGATGGAACTCTGCTTTCCTGAGGATGGCCGAGCACCTGTCTGCCCACAGGGTGTGGTGAATGAATTCCTTGTTTTGCTTTATCTCAACCTTTCGCCTTAACTCAACCCACAAGTCTTCTCACTTTTGGTCCTCTGATAATCTCCCCCATCCCACCAGAGGCAGAGGAAATTGAGCAAGCAGAGGTGTGGGGCTTAGTTAACAACTGGGGTTAAATCACAGCACTAGGAAGCTCCACATCAACATATACAAAAAGCTTAGGTATAGAAACTGACATATTTAAAGGTGTCTAACTTACTCCTCAGAGTTTATACTAATCATATTTCTTCATTTGGAAGTAAAATAAACAAAGTAGTAATTGCATAAATTTTAGAATCCTCAGCCTATAAAGGAAAAAGTCTTGTGAGTAGACGACTACATTATTTGATTCATCGGCTTAAGACACAAATAAGAACAAATGAGTTTACTTACTCATAAAGCTCATTTCATGAATTCCACAGTGCATTCCATGTGACAGGAAACTTTAGACCTGGAATTGTGACCCTTCAGCAAGGCAGCCATGTTGAGAGTATGGCTGGTGAACAATAGAAAATAGGTCTAAATCACACACTACTTGTACAGATGTCCAAAAACTAAGACTTAAGGCTCAAATTATCCTCAAATTAGCAGGATAGACACTTTTTCACTGACCAATCAAAATAGATCCAAAAGCAGCACAGATGCTAACACTCAGACACGATATTTCTCTGAGAAATCCCTATAATGCTTAAATGGCATATGGAATATGCAATTTATATAACACCTGGAATGCTAATATTTCAGAGAAAATCTAAAACTTTACCTGTCTGTTACTGATATTTCATTTCAAGCAGCATTTGCTCTGTCTTTCTGATCCACATATTTTCACCTTCATTTATTCTGGGTTTTGAAACTGCATTACATTATCTAGTAGTTCCCAGAGAGGATCTTCTGATAGAACTGCAGGATAAATTAAAATGTGGCCCTTCTGTCAAAGTGTCTTCACAAATGAAGGAGACAAAATAAATCTCATTGCACCAATAAATAAATAAATATGAAACCCATTTTGTAAAAGTTAATAAATAAATTCACTGTTACATTACATAGAAGACTGCCTAGAGAAATTCTGTTGCGGGAGTTCAACATTAAGGACATAGAGAATGGTCATTTTATTAGAAGGTTTCTACAATACCTCTTGAATGAAAAAATAAGTGGACTCCTTATTTTTGTTTAATTTGCAATGTTAAAGAAGGGATGGCTTTTTTCTCCCTGTATCTTAACCCAGAGACAGTAATAAATATTTTTTTGGATAGCTTCAGAGAAAATCAGAACTGCAGTGACCTTTATTAAGTAAATCATATCCTTTTAGTCTAACTTTTGTCTCTCAATAATTCTGTATTCTGTATTCTTTATTGGTTTTTATTCTTCAAGACCACAAAGTCTCTGCCCCAGAGTTAATGGAACCTTACATGCTTGAGAGCTGGGTTGCACGTGTGGTGGGTGGGGGTCCTCACAGTCTCTTGCAGTCTGCAGGGATCATCATTTCTGTTAAGTTCTCTAAGTCATCAAGGCTGTATTACTTGTTGCCCAAACAAATGAAGATTATGCTCTTCAGACTGTATTCTAAGTACAGAACTAAAATTTCCACAATTATAATCAACTTAAGAACTTGACTTCCTACTCCTATGATGATATCATTTGCTTCCCCTCCAGATCACACATTTTTAGGTGGAAAAATGCCTGGATAGTGAACAAATAATTTGTTCATTTCCAGAGGCAAAGCTGCTTGTTATCTGAAGTAGACACAATAAAAGTGGAAGAGTTTGGCCTACTCTTTTGGATGAAAAAATAATGCTGTTGAATAGTTTATTTTCACAGATGTGATGACCACAATCACATTAAGAAAACAGCTAAGAGATATTGCATGTGTTAAATTGCTATAAGCAGTGGCTTAGATCTAAGCCAAAACAAATCACAGAGTAGCTGTATTATTAAGTTCCTTTGTTGATTTGGCAGTTTGCACTCTATTGACTATCATAATTTCAGGAACGAATGTAAAAATTTTTTCTGCCCATAAAAATGCCATTCACTTGCATAATTCCTGACCTTTAAAATGAGTCTGTTTTGTTCTAATACAGAAGTGAAATATAAAACATGGGCCACCAGGAGTATCTGTGTGAAACTAAATGGGAGTGGTAATTGGAGAGTGATTGCACAGCTGCTGAATAGGTCTCCTTGTTTCTTTGAAATGGAAATAGAATGTAGAATGTCAATTACATTACAATTACAAAGAGAGGACAAGAGATAATCCTAGCATTTGGCTTTTAGCGTTTATTTGAAAGACTACCTTTTCCCACTGGAAATTGTAATGTGTTCCAATGTGCATAGGAACATACTCTGTGCATGACAAATGACTCAAGCAGTGTAAGGATTTCTATCACAGCTACCTTTACCTTTACACATGCACACACACAAACACACACGTACACAGACTCAAACATGCACACACAAAGACACACGTCATACATTCATCAGCAGTAGAGATGACAATAACAATCCTTTGGAATTTACCAATAAAGCTCACAAAGTTTACCATGATGTGACTGGGAAGGCTATGTTCAAAGAATTCTTTCCTCTCTAATAAGAGCTTTTTTCTTTATTTTTTTTATATCTTCACAGAGCCTGGTAGTATTGGAACCCATTCAAGGGCCCTAGAGAAAACAGGTAGGAAATCAATTTGTTGGAATAGATGTAGCTAAATGACATCTGGATCACTGCTTTTCATCACCTCATCTCTGCCACTGTAAAATAATTCACATAGCTGAATTACTAGTTAAAACTAACCTGTAAAGACCAGTGTTATAGATGCGAATAAGGGCAATCCAAAAGCCAATCAGGATAACCAGTCCGTAATTTATTAGCAAGCAGTAGCAAAGCAAAAGAGCGCTGGGCGGCCAGGGAACCCACAAAAGTTCCGCTCACGGCGCGCGCCCTTAGACGATTACAATCTACATTTTATACCTTTGGCAACTTCCTCCTTCTCCACAGCCCCCTCCCCGTTTCATTCCCTCAGTTTCTTGTCGAGTCTTCGTCCTTGCGCATGCTCGCCCCTTGTTGCTATGGGGAGGGCCCCATCTTTCTCCGGTGACCTTATCTCTTGCGCTTGCATATGTCATCATCATCATCATGGCTAGGCTTCGCGAACGAAGATTTGTGAAGGACTCTACCCACGCTTGCTACAAGCGCGCTGATGGCTAAAAAGGCCAATGCGAGATAGACACGTCCGGTTGCAAAAGGCACAGCAGAATGACTCCCCAGGTGGTACTGAAAGGACACGGTTCTTTCTGCGTTGCCTTTTCTCCTNCATCATCTCCTGGGATGGTAAGATTGATGCAGAGATAGACAACAGGTTAGCAAAGGCATACAGGGCTTTCGGTAAACTGCATAAAAGAGTTTGGCGAAACAATCACCTGAAGAAAAGTACAAAGATCAGTGTTTATAGAGCCGTTGTACTGTCTACTCTTTTATATGGTTCTGAATCTTGGGTCATTTACCGCCACCACCTACGACTCTTAGAACGCTTGCATATGTACATTTCAAGGCTACAGTTATCTCGCAAGACATAGCCCTAGGTCTCACACCACTAACTCTAACAAAACATTCCTTATTATGATACAATAGGCTCACACAACTAACTCTAACAGAACATTGTTGAATATGTTACAACTGTTGCAAATTAGTTCAAAGAACTAGTGTTTGGCCAGCAAATTAGTCCTTTAACCATTACAACTCCCTCCCTTTTTCTATACCACTAATTTACTTGTCAATACCTTGTTACCACCTCTCTGGCCGCTTCCAGGATAAGGTTATACAATGAACAAACCCCAAGTTTTATTACACCAGGGTCTAAATATATCTGTATGCAACATAACACATAGAGGGGTTAGACATTTGTTGTTGCCTACCTTCAAAATATAGGCATAATATCTGAAGAATTTGATTTAGGTGTCTTCTGCTACATGCAGACCTTCTGAAAGCAAGTTCATACACTATTTATGAATACATACCAGTTATTTACACAGGAGAAAGGCAAGACTAAAATGATAAAAGACTAAGCATCAATTTCTTCAACACCCCAGCAAAGGCACTTGAGGAATGCTTGTTGGTGACTGATGGCTGAGGAGTCAGCACAAAAGTGTTGCCTTCTGTCACTCACTGGAAATCGCTGATCTTCAAAACCTTAGCTAACCCTCCAACTCTGCTTTTTTTTTTTTTCCCTAATGATTTTATACCTTTTACTCACTCTGCTTTTTCCTGAGTTTCTGGTTACTAACACTAGCTCCATAAGCACTTCTGTTTNATAAGGCCTTTTTTTTTTTTTTTTTTTTTTTTTTCTTTTTTTCTTTTTTTTTTTTTTCTATTTCCTTCTGTCACATGTCTTTAGCTTAGAAATTCACTTGCAGCTCAACAATACTTTCCTCTTCTGGAACGCTGAGTCAAAGTCACCTATCTGGGTCTTGCTTATGACAACTGAAACCTTGGGTTGAGAGCTGCAAAAAGGAGCAGCCAAGCTTTGGTCACTGCCAATATTTGTTCTGGTGCTGATGTGAGATAACATCTTCAGAGAACTTACACAGCTGAAAATTAATAACACAAATACTGCATATTGGCCTATGCACTCTGTTATAGAGATAAGATTTTTGCAGGTTACTGATATCTACCATGCTTCAGCTGTAGAGAAAGCTGGAAAACTACCAACTGTGGTAAATTATGTCTACATGCAGAAATGAAAATGTGATATGAATCCTGTGAAAACTGTTAGCCTGTTAGAAGCAGGTGTCTAAAATTCTAATCTTCTGTAATAGTGAACAAGGTAGACAGAAAGTCAACATGCAGTAGAGAGCTGACATCTGTATTAGATGTATCGATTTATTGTTTAAGCAATGAGTTACATGATGCACTTGTTTTTCGTTCCTACACTACAACAAAGGTTAACTTGTAGTTAGTAGAAAGACAGGAAAGAAAGGTATGCTAGTTCAATGAATCATTTAAGGGATATAAATATATTCTTAAGAAAGTACATATGGTTTTCAGATGACAGAGGTGTCCAGAAAAAATACTTAATGGTGTGAGACAGCACCAGCTGCATCAGAGCTCTGTAGCTAGAAACTAACATTTGGATCAGCATAATTTATAAAGAAAAAAATGGCTTGAACATTAGACAGACTTTCTGGTGCTATAAACAGGGATATAGAGCAATACTGCAATGTATGAGCATTAATTTGCTCTGGAATACTACGTTATGGGTAGTAAGGGATTATGAAATTTATATTACTATAGTTACAGAATATTCTACTTTTTGACAGTTCTTCCATTGTTACTAAACTCAATTAGAATTTCTAGAGAATTGCTTTCTGAAGGTGAGACACTGACTGTCATTGAGGGTTTATTTCTTATGGGCTCAATTCTACAGACACAATGTGCCCAAAGAGAATCAAGGTATAGTTTAGGATTCAAATATTTTATCTTCTTAAAATGAACATACATTACCAATAAAAGTGGTAAACTGTTATAATTCAAGAGAATTCCACAGGATGAGGAAGCTCTACAGAACTCTATGGCCCTACAGCACAAGGGGACCCATGCCAACAGCACACATTAGAACAGCCAAACACAAACCAAGCATCCACAAGCAAAGACTGGACATACTCTTGCAAGTGCAGATGAAGCATTTGAGAAAAAAATAAAAAGATTTAGGAGTTCAGAAGGATCTATGCTCCAAGTGCCTGAGAGACCTAATGTGACTGTCGGACACATAAAGAAAAAACAACCAAGACACTGAGGGCACCTGTGCTGCATTCCTGCAGCATAGGGCACTGCTAAAGCCATTGCTGAAAGACTTTTCTGTTAAGCTGTCAGCGTTGCAGAAAGGACAGTAGGAAAGTAAAAGAGGTTTTCAAGGCAAATACAAAGTTCATTTGGAGACCGGATAATTTGCTTACCAATGCCATTCCCTTTTACCTATATGCAAAGGAGAAACAAGATGCAGTTGTTAGAAGTTAAAGTCAGGGAAATCTAGGTTAGAAACATGAGGGATTATCAATTGACATAACTTCTTCAGCAACACAATCATTCATCTTACGTATGAAATCTTGAAATTGCATTTAGATTCGCTCCACCTACTACCTCAATAGCTGAAGTACCTGTTTGAGGAATTTTATAGCAAATAGAGAGGAATAATCATCTTCAAGGGACTATTGAAATGTTAGAAAGATTGAATCACTGAAGGTTTTTCTTAATTTATCATAAATTCCTAGATTGGGAACCTTAGATTCTTAAAATTCAGTGAAATAATCAGGGTTTCACTCTCATGAGTTAACTTGCACAACTAATCGAATTCAGTAGAGAAGAAATTAAACTAAAACAAGCGAGAAAACAGGAAGTAAATGCATATGAAGAAAAATTAGACAAAAGAGAGAAGAAATAATTTTTTAAGAAGCAAACAGACACCACCACCCTGTAAAAAAACCTGTCTCAGGGAAAATGATACTGGCGCTTGCTCTTGAGAATCAGTGGACCAGGGAATGGAAAGCTATTCAATGGTTACAATACAAAGATACAATTCAATGGCTACAATATTTAGGCAAATAAGTAACCTGAAATGCATCATTTAATAAAAAGCAGTAGAGATGATTACTTTTCTGCAGATATGTGAAAACCAATTTTTGCTATCTTTGCACTAAAGATGACCTATAAGATGACAATTGGTTTCAATGGGAGTGAGTTATAACAGACTAAATCACTGCTCATTTAAAATGAGGCTGTCAAAATAAGGTCCTGGGCAAGTTAAATGATTGGATAAATGACAGAACCCAGGGTCTGAGGCAGAAAATACAGCCAGGGTAGAGAGGGGAGAAAAAAAGACATGGTAAGGTAAAGAAAATGGAACATAAGCAATGAAAATGTAGTATTGCAAAATTGATGCTGAACTTGTACACAATAACAAAGTTGATGTTATTTTTATCCCATAAATGTAGAAGCAAAATGGAAGTAGGATCTACTTAGAGTGCATTCAAAGATGTTCTGAACATCAGTCTCTTTAGCACAAATTTAAAACCTAAAGCTAACAATTCCTCCAGCACTGATACTCTGTCAAAGGGAAGGTGGTCTGTCAAAAGCAAAATAAACACAGTTCTCACCAACTGGGAGGGAGGGAGAGGGAATTAAGTAGAAGACCAAATCAAATAGACATGATGATAAATTCAGCTATCAGTAATATAAAAAAAAGTCAAGAAATACACCTACTGCACTCTACAGCTAGAAGAAAAAAATACAGATCACAAGTTTACAGTGCTAGAAGACAGAAAAATTCTTCCAAGAGATAAAGCATGCTGTAAACCCCTGGTAATTCGTTTATGTAAGTCCTTGAAAATAAACAGTTTTCAGAAGGTATTGATCTAGCTGTGGAGGTGATGATAATGGTGAACAGCAATGATGAGTGACAGACTTCTGTATTTCATCTTTTCATCTCCAGTTTTAAATAATTAAGGGTTTCTGCACTGCTAAACAGATACATATTTGCACAACTGTGAGGAAGATACCATTTGTGTAAATTCAAATACAAAATGGATAAAACCAGCTGGCATATAATTAATATTTCTATTAGTCACCTTAGTAGAATTTGCTAAGTGTGATGCGTTGACCCTGACTGGTTGCCAGGTGCCATCAAAGGCACCCTACCACTCCCTTCCTCAACTGGACAGGGGAGAAAAAAAGATAAAGACTCATGGGTCAAGATAAGGACAGGGAGAGGTCATTCCGCAGTTACCATCACAGGAAAAACAGAGTTGACTCGGGGAAAAAAACAGAGTAGGATAATGGGAAAAAGACTCCAAATCTTAAAAACATCTTCACTCACTTTTTCCTGGGCCTAACTTTATTCCTGATTTTCTGTACCTCCTCCTTCTCCCCAGTGGTGCAGGTAGATGGGGAATGGGGGCTGCAGTAGGTTCATCACACATTGTTTCTGCTGTTACTTCCTCCTCAGGGGGAGGACTCTTCACACTGCTCTAATGTGGGATCCCTCTCATGGGAGACAGTCCTCCGTGAACTTCTCCATTGTGAGTCCTTGCCACAGGCTACTGTTCTGCTGCTGCTCTAGCATGTGTCCCTTCCATTGGGTGCAGTCCTTCAGGAACAGACTGATACAGTGTGGGTCCCCAATGGGATCGCAAGTCCTCCCAGCAAACCTGCTGCAACACAGACCCCTCTCTCTACAGGTCCACAGGTCCTGCCAGGAGCCTGCTCCAGTGTGGGCTTCCCACAGGGTAATAGCCTCCTTGGGGCATCCATCTTCTCCAACGTGGAGTCCTCTATGGGCTTAAACTGCATCTCTGCTCCACTCTGGTTCCCCATGGGCTGCAGGGGTACAGCCTCCCTCACCATTGCCTTCACCAAGGGGTGCAGGGGAATCAGCTCTGGCATCTGGAGCACATCCATCCCCTCCTTCTTCTCTGACCTTGGTGTCTGCAGACTTTTTTCTCTCACAGTCTCATTCTTCTCTCTGGTGGCAGTTGCACAGGAGGATTTTTTCACCCTTCTTAAATATGTTACTTCAGAGACCCTATCACTGTTGATCATCGACATATGGCCAGTGGCAGTTCTGTCTTGGAGCCAGCTGGCATTGGCTCTGTGGGACATGGGAGAAGCTTCTAACAGCTTCTCACAGAAGCCAGCCCTGTAATTCCTGGCTACCAAAACCTTGCCACGCAAACCCAGTACAGTACATAAGAACCAGATACTACATGCCATCAACAAAAAGTTGCACTTGAGAGACACATAGCTTTAGTTGATACCTCCTTATTTCTGAGTGTATTATATCCTTATACACTACTGCAAAGTATTCATGGGCCTGAACTGCTCACGTGACTGACTTTTTCTCCCTGTTTCTTTTCACAGCAGTCTTATGGGCTGTTACAGGGTCTGATTCTCCCTCTAATATCAAGTAAGAAATTAGACTTGCATAAGCATAAAGACGAATTTTGAATTGTCATGGCAAACATACACAAGTCTCAGGCATAGTTCTTAAAAAGTGTTCACTTGTGATGCACATCTGCAGATTCAGGGACCTTCCTCTACAGTCATAGGAGAATGTTTGTTCATGCACTGCAACTCCATTGCTGCTACCTATACTGACCTGGCAAACACCCGGGATGCAACTCTGAATTTGAGAAAAACTGCATAGTCTCGATCTGCGATTGTCTTGGTTTCTCACACTGCCAGTCTATTGCAGAGTACTGGTAATCACAATGCACTTCCCTAGTGCACTGCAGGACTCATAATGAAATGTTGTGTCAGTTTATACTGAATGCAAAAATATCGGCCTTTTGGAAAATCCACTCTATAAATGCTCCTAGTTTTATGATTTAGCAGACAACTTACTAGGAGTCTCACTCCTAGAAACAGTTCCCTGTGCTTTCTTCTTTTTCCTGGTCCAGTTTGTTTAAAAAGTTGATGTCTCTTTTCCCTGACTTGTGATTAATGTTGATTTGTTCTGATCATTGCAAATCTGCTATGGCTATTGTGTATCAGCCACTTCAAATACTTCCAACTTCTCCATAGATGATGGGTTTTCATGTGCCAGTAAAACTTCAAACAAGATTTTTTCTAAACTGCAGTTTCAGAAAGATGCTGCGTCATGCAAAAAAACATAGAACACTGTATTAATAGGAATAAAATATTAGTTGTGGAGAACAGCAAAGAAAAAATTATACTGTCTGAATATTGCAGTGTTAATATGCATGTTAATATGTTAATATTTTTGGGCACATTTTCATTAGTACATGAAAAAAATACAACAAACATAAACATTATAGTAAATATTAACTACTTCTGGCATAGTAGTACCAGGGTGTCATGTGTGAAGAGTCCTAAGTGCTTATTAAACAAAATCTAGGTGTCCATAGCCCCAGTCCTTAATTAACTTTCCAGACAAATACACTTGTAACCCTGGAAGAGAGTGTCGCTATGTCTTAAAACTCTACAAATGATTCAAAGTCAAAGATCCTGCCTGGGTGAGCTTGAACTCATACATGGGGTCAGAACTAGGAAATCTCACCTGCAAGAAAGTGAGGCATAATTTCTTTTAAACTGCCTATAATTGACTGAGCCTATGAGTGCTCCTCCATGTTAGTTATCAGCTGTCAATTTACTATTTTTTTCTCATCTTCTGTGCATGAGTTACAATAGTGGAGTGGGAAAACTTAAATTTTTATCCATGGAAACTGCAGGATCTTCCCATGATCCCTGTAGGCTCCTCCAGTGAGGCTCACCACAAGCCATGCCTTGGCACAGACTTTCCACTCAAAGCTGACAGAAAGCCCTAATTCATCTTAATCTAAAAACTAATCAAGGGCCATCTTGTATGGTATTGATTTCCATGTAGTCAATGGGCATCCTGTGTCCTTGAGACATGGCTCAGAAATTCACGTGGAGAAAAGAGTGAGGAGCAGAAGCTTGTGCTGGTGCTGGAGGGAGAGAGGGAAGCACGACTGTGCCCCTGCCCTCCCCAGATTTTGTCACTCATCTGCACTGAATGTCTTGTCGTGCTTTCCCCAGACAGCTGGGGATTCAAGCAAAGACATTCAGATCAAAACAAAATGTGTGGGGAGGTTAGTCTTTGTCTACAAAAATGGATTTCTCACCCACTTGAAAAATTAGTGTCCATCTTCACAGTGGAAGAATTGCTTTGAGAAGAAGAAATCCAGTTAGCTGTTAGCTAAGGACAGAGAAATTATATCAATTACAGATGTGACTGGATGAGAAGCAATCATGATACAAGATGATGTTCAGCAGCCTGGTAAAGAAATACTCCAGTTAGCTTGTGCTTGTGGTTAAATAATTTGAAGTGGTTATAATCTTAAGGACGGTTAAGTAATAAGCAAGGCAGCAAAATCACAGTGTAAAATATGACATTATTTTGTAGAGTGCTGTAGCTCTAAGTATGTAGAATCAGATTTGCAATGCGTACAACCTTACAGACAACACACAGGAGCATATTAATCAACATGTGCACAGAGTGGTTCCCAGGCAAGTGCTCCCACTAGACTTCATTAATTTGAGAAGATCTTGCTGAAATTGTTGCATGTTCATCATGCTAGAAAAAGAAAAATAAACATTCATATTTTCTTGATTGTTTGAGTGTAGTGTCAGTTAGTTTGCTGGTACAGATTTTCAATCATAACAATTAATCTTCCAGGTAATTTTTTCCTTTTATTTGTTTTAGAAGTTTATAATACAGGTCTGGAAGATAAGTAATTTCATGCTTCAGGTATAACAACATATCCTTATCCTTTCCTCACACAGGGATATGAGCTATTATTAGACATGTTGTGCCCAAGTACACTCCTGCCGACTTATAAGGAGAACTTCCCTGCTATCACTAGGTTTTGACTTTAAAACCTATGAGTTATTAATTCCTGCTGAAGATAACTGATAATGTTAGGATGGATAGCAAATGTCTCACAATAAATGATTTTTTTGTGAACCTCTGCATTTATCAGATTATCTATAGTTACGATGTCTTTGATATGATACCACTGGCAATCCATATGAAAAGTAAAGTCACAGCCTTTGCCTGCCTACACATAATGATTTACTCCCAAAAAATTATTAACAGCATTTTAGCTCCTGGGATAATAAACGTGAAAGTCAGACTAGATATATTTTCTGTTTACAATGATTATCATAAAATATTTTTATGCAGAAAAGGAAAACAGCCATTTCTATGACAAAGTAATAAAGCCATGCTTCTTTGAGTACATTTGCCCTTGGCCACTGATTTTGTCTGAATTACGTTTCCTTCAGAATTTCAAATATGATTTTCCTTTCAAATTGTCAAAAATAATATGCATAAGACATACATAAGAATAAACAGGTGTCAACAATGCACAATCTACCTGCTAGCTTATATCTGTGGCATTGCATCATTGTATCACTTGCTGTGAATGAAAGCTATTTATGCAACCTTGCCTTCCCTGATGTTAAAAGTGAAGAAGAAAAAAAAAAACAAAAAACAAAAAACAAAAAACAAAAAAAAAAAAACAAAACAAAACAAAACAAAAAAACAAAAAAAAAAACAAAACAAAAAAAAACACACAAAAAAATAAAGCTCTTCACTTTTCCTGTGTTTATACATATATGTAGGGGGGGGTGTAGTATGCATATAAATATATATAACTTGCTGCAAGGAGGGAAAGTGCAAGGGATTCCCTCCACCCTTCCAAATTAAAAGAATATTTTATGAAAAAAAGGTCTGTGAAATAAAGGAATTTCAGTAAGTGTAGGCAGTCCTGTACAACTCATTGGATCCAGTGTAGCTGGCAGATTGGTGCAAGCACAAACAAACAAACGGTTATGCTGACATTCTTTCTCTAATTTGGCTGTTTTGTCTGTCTGTTTATATTTGACTGTGTAGTGCTCAGATCACAGCAATGACAGATCAGGGCTATGTGTCCTCTGTAAGCATGCACAAAAGTCTTAATTTCATGTTAATTTAGTCATGTATTTAGCATTCTGGTTTGCACTACATTTCTAAAAATATGGCTCCAAAGTTACCAGCTCGCTCCACACAAAAAAGCGTCTGCATTTCTCCAGCTTTCATGAAATGTCACAAGCAACATGTCAAGGTGATGGGAACATTGTGGGTTTTGCCCTCACCATAACTTAAGTGGTATAAAATATCAATCAAGTTGCTAATATCTTGGATCTGTCATCCAAGAATACAAACCTAGAATTCAAACCCTCTGTCAGCAATGAGGAAGGTAACACAGTTACTGTCAAGACTGCAGGTTTTGTAACCTCTGTGTGTTCTTGTATACTGCAGAAATCTATCAGATGTTATTGCTACTTTCTCCTCTTTTTTTTTTTTTTTTTTTTGGCCATCAGCAATGTTATGTATCAAGAAAGTATCTTCTATGGACAGTCTTGTTTATGATCATTCCTACATTAAAAGAAGGGATAGCTATACTACCTGTTCCATATGCTCTGAATTTATTGTGGTAAAGTCTATTTAGTTGACAGATGTTTGTACAAATTTTCCTGAGCAAAATTAGTAATTCTGAATTTTGCAGATCGAATGCACCTTACTTTGAAGGGGAGCATACTATGATAGAAGGTCTAATTCATCTTAGTCTCCATACTGTCACAGATCTGCAGATAAGCCTAACAGCAGCAGCAAGTATGAGCCTAAAGAGACCAATTATATTAGTCAAGGCACCATGGGTTCAGTATATGCAATGCTTCTTCACTAGGAAAAAAAAAAAAAAGATATCAAAAGTCAAGGAGCCAAGGAAGATTCTATTACTCTGGATGTACTAAATCTTTAAAGCCTCACTTTATCTGTAAGAAAGCTGCAAGACAAGTTATGAATTGTTCTACCTGATCCTTTCCTTAGATGTTTCTGGGAAGCAGTTTTTGGACTGCCAGCTCAATGTTTTCTTCCCTTACTTTGATAGGTCTTAACCAACACTTCTCACGGGACCTTTCTCTCAAAACCACTTTAGGTCATTTTTAAACAATTTTTGAAAATTCTCTGCTAGTTTTTGAGTTTATAGCTTGATTTTGTTCCAATTTCCTTCCTCCATTCAGGGTAAAGGATGAAATATTAACTTCCAGCTTTAGTATATCCACTGAACAAAGATTCTTAACCTGAAATACCAACCTGGGGAGTTCAGGCCTTGCATTCTTTTCAGCACAGCAGAACACCGGCTCTACCTCCTTTCCTTTCTCTCCTAATACCATGGGCCCAACTCTGGCTGTTTTTTTCAGAAGACAATTTGGTTCTGTCTTCACTACTGAGAAATCTTGATCTGCTTCTGGAGAGCTTTTTGTAAAGTCAAGTCAGAAGTCCTTATAAAATCTTTGACCTAGCCATTGTGAGCTGTGGGCATGGATCCATACACATTCCAAACTTCACTAACTTTAGCATAAATCTACAGGTGAAAAATGCAGTAAAATTTTGAAGTGTTTTTCAGCCTCTTATCTTATGATCTCAACTGGCAGCTGCCCCAGTAAATAGTCAGAGCTATGCATAACCATAGTATGGGCAGGATTTTCCAAGCCATGAGGATCCCTTTGGGCTATTTATGCCATATAAACTGAATTTGCAGAGCACTATGATGCATAGATTTAAAATTTAGAAAGATGCTACACTTTGAGTTTTGTGATTTGTGTTCAAGATACTGCATTAAATAAACCAGTGGCCTAATCAAGTCTGTGAGCTTTTGTATTGCTTTTTGTTGAATCAAGAAATCTAGCATACAGAAAAGTAACCCTCTCTCCTCCTTTGTAGATCTTGTAAATGCATATTCATTATTCCCTTAAATCCACAGCTGGAAGAGAATTAATAGCCAGAACATCACTAAAGTGATGCTGTGCACCATAGCAGGTTGATGAGGTTTTAGGGATAAAAAATTAAAGCTCCTTAGTGTTAGAAAAACATTAGGATCCTTTATCATGGACGCCATTCAACTAGGCATTTTACAAGTATTTGTACTTTTTTTTCCTCACAGTAATGCCAACTAACACAGGTTATATCAGTGACTTTGCTGAGTGTTCAACACTTTCTGTGCTCCCAATAATGATTGTGGTAAAAAGTCACACTTCAGGGTGTAAATTAATCACTGGCATTTAGGGACTGAGAGAAGATCAATAAAAAACCTGTAGTACTGCCTACCTTAATAAATTTCCTTCTAAATACACTTCAGCTTATTTTGCCCAGTTACCAAGCAAGTTTTCACTTAAAACTTGCAGCTTGTTTTTATCCCAGACCTTACCAGTGACCTGAGTTAATAATCCTTTCAGCACACAGAAGTCCACTGCACAGGACAGTGTTTTGGTGGCACTAGGGAAGCAATGGATGGCTCGTCTCTCTGACATTATGCATTGCATATTGCACACCAACTTTCAATTCAGTTTACAGGTGTTTCTAGAAAATTGTTTTATATATGAGCAAAATTGAAAAGTTCAGACCATGCCATTCTGGAATTTGAACTACACTACCAAGAAGTACAGCCTTCTGGGGATGTCTCACACAACCAAATGGAAACAGGATGGAAAGAAATTTCTAGCGAATAACAATGGTGAAGCACCCTGGCATGTACCCAGTATGGACAGTGAAACTGAACTTCTAGTTCAGCTTCATAACATGAACTTCTTCCATCTTTTTGCTATTTCCTCGGGCCAGAGAACCCTACCTGTGTGACAGTGCACCACTCCATTGTGGTGATCTGAAACTCAGGTCCTTCTGAGTAAAGCGTCAGGAATTGTAATCACTGTAGAGAGATCGACTCCTTCCGAGTGGGACTACGACAGATTCCAGATTCTTGGTTCCTGTATAAATACTTCTGCTGGCCTAAATAGCTCCATGTTAAGGAGAAGAACGACTTGGGCACTTCAAAGCCTCACCATTCACATTCCAAGTAAGGTTTCTAGACTGCCAACAGAATACACAGGTAATAGTACATGATAACCTTCAGTAAATTAGTCACAGCAAGCTCTAAAAAAAGGGGGTGTGATTCAGGAACTAGGCATTTTCAACCCATTAGATTTCTCAGTAAGGAATTAGGGATTTCAGTTGTTCCATTTGTGTTTGAAATCGACATTTCAAGTACTGCAAAGTACCAAGTACCAAGGCCAGATGTGTAACTTCCTTATAAAAGTACCTTTAAAATAAGCACAGAAAAGTAAACCACCGTGTCATCTGCTACAGAATTCAGTGACTAAACCCAAAAATTTTGAAAATACCTAATGGAAAGAATAAACAGCCAGAAAAGCTGAGTTTGTTTGATCTTCTAGCTGCTAGGTTCAAAAGCTGCAGGAATCTAGCAGTGAATTCCAGTGCTTTTAAAGTATAGGAAGGAAGCAAAAGGGAATGTTTTCCCCTCATAAATATGATAAGGAAAAGCTATGTACCTTTGCAGTCAAAAGATATTGGTCTGTGGTTTGGTATTTTTAATTTTTCTGTCTCATGCCTTGTATGATATAAAATCTATTCCTAAGATTATTTTTAAATATGATCTGCTTGAAGGCAATGTGCTCATTCCCTGGGTGGGAAATATGCTTCATTTAAGTCAACAGCAATCTGTACTGCTGATTAAAAAACAAGTGCTGATGGGCTTCACAGGGAGTCTCATCCATCTAGCCTTAGCTAAGAAGTTGGTAGAGAAAGTGGTGGTGGGAGGAGGGGAAGGATGGTGGACAGTGTTCCATGAACCATTGAACAACAACAGCAACAACAACAAATCATGAATTATCTGTACTTAAAAGTTCTATCAGTGTGGAAAAATGTCTCTGAGAAGAGAATTTCAAATTGTTTGATGATTGCATATCCGGGGAATTCAAATGAACTTTGTCACCACTGCCAGTTTCATAAAAGAATGAAGTCTCCAGCAAGGCACAGATGGTAATTCTGACTGAACAGATGATTATGCCAAGAGAATATTATGCTTGGAAACGTATTTTGTTGATATATGAGTAAAGCTGTTAGAAGGACAGTTACGAAAAAGAGAACCTAGCTCTTTACTGAACACCTGAATACAATAAGAAATTAGGGAGTGACTAAAGGTTATTTTGTGAATTTTTAAGTCCTGCTTACAGGGAATTAATTAGAAAATGATCCAGAAATACTGAAGATTAAAATGCTACTATAATTGATGAGAACCACAAAAGGTGTGTAAAAAACACCAATCAGATATTAAGCTGTATTTACCTAAACTGAAAAGAGATTATGCAGCAGCTATTGGATTTCCAAATAGAGGGGCCAAATTCCACGGTGATTCTGAATATAAATTCATTTCAGTGAAGCAAAAAAAGTTATGCTTGTTGATGTTTATGGACTCACAAGCCCAAACATATACCCCTGGTTGTTCTCTAAGTTAATTGGTTTGCAGTTGTTAAATGAGTTGACTCAATTAATAGAGTTATTTCTAATTATGCCCATGTCATCCCACAGCCAAGGTAGGTTCCCTAACTTCAGTGGAATTGTGACTGTGAACCAAGTATTTGATGTGATATCAGAAAAGGAGTGTATGGTCTTTTGCATCACTGGATTTGAAAATGTTGACTTCATACTTCATATGACTATTACTAAGTGAAGGCTGGAAACAACAGATTTGCAATCCACACCAGTTTTAAATCCAAACCACTGAGGTTTTACAGGCTCTTTCTTGTCACTTCAAGATGGTTAATGTAAGGGAAGAAATGTATCACATGAGCTTTTTCTTGGGGGTGAAAGATATTCAGCAGTATGTCTTGCAGGGCCACATCAGAGGTGTTGGCCTCAGCTTCTTCCATACACTTTCTTGAGCGTATAAGGCAACCCTTGGAGACAGATGACACTGGTAAAATAGTACAAACTCTGTAGCTTGAAGAAAACTATACTCATCACCAACATGCAATCAAAAATAATACATATCCCTCAGAAACATTTATCCTGATTACAGTGATGAAAATATATGAGGGATTGCCTAGCTTATTTAAAAAGTGTTGATGTTCAGTTACAACATTATTTATGAAATTAGGAAAAACCAAAGGATTTGAATTGTATGCGGGAAAAAAAAGAGAAAAAAAGAGGAAACATAGTCTTTTAGGTTTCTTCTTCTGTATGAGACAAATGCAAATTTTAGTAAGGGAGCAATTAGAAGGAAAAGAAGAAATTACAGGGATTCCTGTGTTATTAAATAGAATCCGCGGGTCAGATTACACCTCCATTTTTGCAATGGTGCCAGTTGATTTCAATACCAATAAAGTCAGATTAGTGCAAAGCAGTGAGAGACATCATCCACAACCCCATTTGTATGTGTGAGATGAATACATTAGCTTCCTAGCAGATGGCTGTGAATTCTTCCAGACAGAGCATGTCTTGGGCTTTCAAGAATCATTTATCAAAAGGAACACTGAATCATCTTCAGTTCTGCAGCAATCACTCCAGGGAAGCAAGTGCTAAATGGTTTAAAGATTGGAGGCAAATGTACTGCATTGTCAGCATCACATCAGCTGGGACTTCATGAGCACCTTTTACCTGTTGCTTTGTGATGTCAGAGGTATATCTCTTTGAGTATTCCCGTAGAAAATAATTTTCTTTTAATCAGTGGGGGGAAGCAGGTGTGCAAATTACATTTTGAATATCCAGAATCATTTAGTAGCTACATTCCTTATTATACTTCTGGATTCTGCCATTGTGAAGTGAGGAGTGGCCACTAGAACTTAAAAAGATTTGCATTGGGTAAACAAGAAAACTATTTCCTAGCTTTCTAAATAGAACTTTTTAATGAAGGGCACAGAAATCTGTTTGGTAAAAGGTTATTAGAGTTCAGCTAAAGAGATCCTTTATAATATTGATGAAATAATGGGTTTACATTTGTGGTTTTAGGACACCTTCCATTGAAAAATGTCAATTCAATGTGCAGACTTAACTTCACAGGGCTTCTCTTCAATCTAGTGATGTAGCCAAATTTACCTAGTGGGCTATATTTCTCCTACTCAAGTAGGATGAAGGTAAAGAGCACCGGGGAAGGTGAGTGCTGAAACTCAGGGAACAAATAATATTCTTACTGTGGATTTTCATGGAGTCATAACAGAATTTTCTAAGTGGCTGATGTAATGCCCTATTTTACTTTCTAAAGATCCCATAGCAGACACAGTATGTGGGGAATGTATAATGATCCATTTGAAAAATTGAAGCCTGTAAATATCTGGAGGGCAATGGTCATGTTTGTTGGCTGTCATTTAGGGAACAGGAGACAGCTGCTATAATAGAAAGTGAAATGTCAGAATCTTTTAATCAATATATTCTACACATAGGAGGGGTATGCAAAGTCTGGAACAGACAAAAATAGCAACTCCCTTGGCTAATCCTTAGCAATCTCATCTACAGTACTCTGTCACAAACACATTTCTTATCTATTTGCTGAATACAACAGACATCTTGCCATAACATACTACAAATATTAGAAGGGCAAGTAATTAGGTTGTAGCTTATTTTTACTTTGTATAAAAGTTCAATTACTTTTTGCCAAGTGTAAATAGCTTGATAAAGATTAGACAGAAATAATGGTGTTACCAGACAAGGGTGCGAAGCCATATACTCAGAAATGTGCATTGTTCTACTGGATGGAAATGTCAGGACAGTTGGCATTCAGAGAATGATGGACTGTCCAATCCTTCCCAGCTTCTCTTTTACCTATGTGCAACTCCATGGCATCAGCTGGTGACAAAAGCAGAATTAGTGCTGATAAACATGAAAACAAGTAAATGGAAAATCAGGGGAGTTTTGCAATATCAGATAATAGATTTCCCTTGTATAGGAATGTGTTACCATTTGTGTATATAATTTTATGTAGATAATGAGACATAACTTTCTTGTTTAAAAAAAAGAGACTTTCTTTTTTTTTCCTTTTTTTTAAAGAAAATGCTTATCATGATTTGGCAATAAAGGTTCCAAACCCTAAAAAATGCATCAGGATTCGTATAGCTCCCACTGAAAGTAATATGATGGGCTGTTCAAATAGCCAGTAGAGGAAGACAATATCGTAAGTAATTGGAAAGTTCTGCTGGTCACAAAGAATAATATCCTAATGAAGCAACAAAAACAAAGTTCAAGACGGGCAAAAGGACAAAGTTCACTTCCACACAGAGTTTTATATGTCCAACTGTCTTACGCAGAAGGCATTTAGTGATTGTATATTTAGCTATTTTAATAGGCATACGTACAGAACCTAAGGCCAGATATTTTTATATATAACTGCAAAGAAAAACTACTCATTCATTTCTCTTCAGTAGTCTGGAGGAAACAGAAGACAGAAGTTCTTTCATTTTACATCAGATTATCAGAGAAATTTTAAGCAAAAAGAACTGATCTTTCATCCAAAGAAGTGAAAGTATGCAGAACCATCCCAGAGCAAAGAAAGAACAAACAAAAATTGTGTGTCTTCACTTAGGGAAACAGAGAGGAATAGTAGTTCATATTGTCTCTTAATCTTCTTATTTCCTATGATGAAAGAAGAAGATAAGGTTTCTTTCCACGTAGTTTCAGTTCTGTAGAGTGGACTGTCTGTGAAAATGTAGCTCAACACTTATTAGAGTCATTCTTCAATTCTTTGCCTTCATCTTCCTCCCCTTCCAAAAAGTGGTATTGGAGACAACAGGCTGAAAAACCATCTCATCAGACCAAGCCCTGGTTGCTCTCAGGTCCTATCAATCTCAGGAGGCACTGATTGATTTCACTGCCCAAAAGCACGTCAGAAACCAGGAAGCCTTGCAGGATCAAGGTCTGTTCTATTTGGGAAACTCAGTAAGTCTAATGGATCTGGGAATTTTTGGCTGGATTTGTAGTTGACTAGGGTAACATCTATGAGGTAAGAAAAATAGCAATTAAGAATTAGTTCCTTAGGAAATTAACACATCAGTTCAAATTAGATGGGACCCACTCTGATTATTACCTTTTGTTTTCCTATTTGTCTTCTTTCAACTGCTTATCGAAAATGGATCCTGATTTTTGAAATTCAGGTCTCTAAAACCAAACAATACTAAAAAAATGCCTGGTCAAAAAAATCCAGAGTAAAATCCTACTTTCTGATTTCCCTTGGAGCAATAAAATAGTGTATTAGAATGTTGACTAAAGCAAAATACCGTCAAAATTCAAATGCAGAAGATATGATTTATGTATGTGGAGAGACTGAAGCTGTGATATCAACCAAGAAAAGAAAAGTTTGAAAATACATAACATTAAAATGTAATTCTGATGTAAAACTGTGGCTCTTGTTTGAGACTAAGTGACTAATTAGAAAGGATAGTTTGCCTAATTTATCTGCTAGGCCAGAACTTTCGGCATGACAAATAATAAAGCAAAACCATTGAGGCAAAATTAACTGTTAAGTATTTGAGAGGTTCATCCTTTACAGAGGATCGTGTACTGGTGATTAAGTATGAAATATGAAAAAAAAAAAGCAACAATTTTAGAAGATTAATGGAAGGAGAAAAATCACCTCTTAAACATATCTGGACAGAAGATGTATATTATTGAAACAATACTGGCAGAGTAACATGCTGGAAATTTCCATAAACAGTTCTGGAAAGGAATAGTACAATTTAGGTCCTGGCCTGAAATATTCTTTTCATAGCTTTCATACCAGTTGACCAGGTAGAAAAATTGCAGTCCTTTCCCCAATAGACCCAAAATACAACTCCAGATGCATATTCAAAGATAATCAACCACAAAACATACCTCTTAAGGGAGCTGCTTAGAGAGTTGTAGATTCTCAAACATAAAAATAAATCAGTGCCACTGTGCTGAAAGTCTATTACCTCTTATTTTCTTCTTTTAAAATGATATTTCTAAAAGAGGTCATATGTTCAAGTCTCTTTTGTTTGAAGAGTTAATTTTATTTGAAAAGACAACCTATTAAACTGTAATGTTTTTTATGTATTCTGTACCTTGTTGGGTTGTAGTAATGGCCACATTACATTCTGCCTGGTATGAATGCTTCCGAGCTGACGGCTTCTTAAGAAAATGAAGCGGTATTTTTTTTTTCACCAAATAATTGGTGATCTATTGCAAACATAGGGGGTATTATTAGTACTCATAAGTGCTGGATGTATGTGCCTGTACAATTTGGCTTCAATTTTGAAAGGAGGCATTAGCTGAAACATGTTTTCACTTGCAAGCCCCCTCTGTTTTTTTACGGAAATGCCTGAAAGATTATAAAACCCAGAAGGCTGTTCTTTGCAACATTGTTTTTCAGAGTAGCACAACATCTTAAAGGATCTTCTTCCCAACAAGTCGAAGGATGGACCTGTCACTTTTACTTTCCCCTTCCGATACATCTGGGTCTGGAATTGTCAACTAATGATGAAATAATTTTACTGTGAAGTCACCCCACTCAGAGTGCCAAAATCACTTTCCATAGTATGTTGTAGGAAGTCTACTGAATACAAAACCTGGAAAGACATTTCTATGAGCGAGTCAGGAATGCCTGGCACAGTCTGCAGGTGTAATTCAGTCTTCTGCTTGTAAGTGGACAGGCAGGGAGAAGGACAGGGAAGACCTTCTCTCAGAGTTTCACATCTCTTGGAGCTCATGTGTCAGTGTCAGAGTTTCTGCTGATACCGAAACAGCCAAGTAACAAGCAACAAGAGGAAACTAATGCACCTCACGTAGGAGGATACAGAATGCTTGATTCAGGGACAAAGCTTCTATCTGTCTGTCTATCTATCTATCTATCTATCTACCTATACATACATACATACATACATACATACATACATACATACATACATACATACATACCAGTAGATTTCAGGAAGCACTGGACTGGGCCCTGACAGAGAAAAGGAAAGAAGAGAAAAATTTCAGCCCCATCCCTGGAAGTGTTCAGAGCCAGGTTGGATAAGGTTCTGAGCATCCTCATCCAGTGGGTGGCACCCCTTCCTGTGACAGAGGGGTTGGAACTAGGTGATCTTTATGGTGCCTTCCAACCCAAACTATTCTATGATTATATCCCACGGTGTGCAACTGGAGAATCATAAAGCATGTTGGGCATGCAGGATAATTTCCACAGCTACAAATAAGACAATGTGTGAAAATATGGATTTTAGGACTCGAGGGATGCAGGTTCCAGGATAGAAGACATGTGTTAGTGCTAATCCTGAAGCTAGAATAACACCATCAAATATTGAAGAGTAATACAATTCCCATAGGATTTTGCTTTGAGGAATGTTGTTAATCAAAGGTAGAATAAGATTGCAGTTTTCAAGTAGGAATCCTGCTCTACTTCTCAGAAATACCACTATCTCAGTTCTGGACAAATCATTGTAATTGGGGAAAAAAACTTACATTTGACACACATAGCTCATGACAACAAAATCTAGAGCTGTTTAGTGAAGAGTTGTGCTCATTGCCACTCCCTGAAATGTTTATACTGACTTAAGTAGTGGTGAATCAAGTGGTGACTTCCCCCGTACCTGTAGAAGCAAGCTGATGTTAATAAATATCTGTTCTGTCTTCAAGCAACTCTTTCAATGTTTTTATTGTATGTTAACAACAAGAGGCTACCCAGAACTATGAGCCTTATTCGTTGGTAAAAACTGGAATAATAGTACTTAGTAATAATGATAGCACAACTAAAGTAAATAGAAGAAAGTATTGCCTCAAACTTTAGAAAAGTTAGCAAAGCACATTTAGCCCTTCCTAAACTGAAACCAGAAATAAATTGATCACCATGGCTTCATTTATTTTTTCCCTATATGGCAAAAAATACATTTCTGGAAGGAGATCATTATCTTCTCTTCATTGCTTTCCTGTTCAATTTGTTAAGTAAACTATTTTTTTTTTGGCTCAGAATGATCTAATTTTCTTCCTTGGTCAGTATTTGTTACATTGCCGTATAATCAGCTTTAGATGAGCAATTTTCATTCATGAAAACTGTGATAAACTCAGTGCATTGAAATTAGCTATCTGGGGAAAAATACTGACAAAACTGATGCTCCCAAGGCAGTAATTGCTGTGTCTGTGATCTCCATTGAATGGCCAGATATTACTCAGAAGAAGTAACCAAAAAGATCAGACACAGCAGTTCTGTGGACTCATGACAGATCTGTACTAAGACTTGTGACTGGCTCAAGGGCACTCTTGCTAATTAGTCTGATGAGGATTTTGCATTCTTAGTGCTATTCTTGAAGATGAGAGGCATTAATCATCAAGCCAGATGACCTGTTCTTATTGAAGAGGTACGAATGACTAATGGACGTTCCCAACCAAAACAGACAAAGAACGATGGCACAATAACTATCTAAAGGCAGAAGAGCAAAATTATATTCGGATGTGAACCAGGCCAGATATGAGCAAATACTACCAGCCTGAATGCTTAAAGTAACTTTGGGTAATTATTTGACCCCTTTTGATGTCTAAGTGAATGATAAGTGAACGTGAAAGAACTGGAGGTGAGATTTTGATCTCTTTTGAGTCATCATTTCAAGCCTAAATGTGTTTCCAGATTCTAAATAATGATTGGTAGTTATTAACAGTGCTGTTCATCTTTCCTCTAAAAATTGCAATTACTGTAAAGAAAAGGTACTATTCAACTAATGTGAAGCTTTCCACATTGGATTATGCCATTTATTTGAACTAAAGAAAATAGTGCTGGGAGGAACTGTGAAAGGTTATTCAATCCATCTTTGTACTTCACTGGTCTATTTATTTTAGTACCCTGTCTGTGCAGTTGCCAGGTCTACCTAATTAATTGCTGATATCACCATTTTATACTGTTTACACAAACTAATGAAACTGAATCCCACTGGCTGTGTTTAGTATTTGCCGTAAACCACAACTCATGCTACAATAGTGAAAAACTTCCAGAACCTGACACTGGGAATGTCGAGAGAACACAATAATTAAGTCCTTTTGCAGGGTAGGAGATATGGAGACATCTCACATTTGCCTTGCATCTTGTCAAAATTTGATGATGCTTCTGGTAGTGGGGGTACCTGATCTCTATGTCCTTCTATACTGTAGTTCAGGAAACTTCCCTGAAGTTAACAATTTGGCAGTTTGCTCCTCATACCTCCTCTTCCACTTGTAGTTGCTCAGTTAGATCGGCTCCCAACAGTAGTGTGATAATTTTGGTTTATTTCTCTGAGTAACGTAACAGTGATTCTACAACAGGCTGCCAGCACCCTTTGATATGTTCATCCTTTATTACAGCAGGTTTCAGCATCTGACCCAAAGTATGGCTTTCTGTGGCGTTTTTTCCTTATTATTGAAATAGATCTTGTCTGTAGTCTGAGAGGCTTTGGAGAGAAATGCACTTTAGATGATCCTTGTAATTTTTTCACTTAAATATATATATTTACTATATATACATTAATATATATTAATAATTGTCAGTGAATACATGATTAAGGGTTATACCAGTACACGCATGTCAAGAAAAGCAGTATTCTTCATTGAATCATGAATTACCTTCAGGCAGTTGTAAATTAAGCTGTATAGACGTATGCATTGGTTTAAACCACCTTTTCATGGAAAAGCTCTCACTTCAGTTCTAGGAGTTAGCTTCTTGCTTTTATTCATCTTAAAAGGAAAAACATATAGTTTTATTCCTGCAGTATAGTTAAGTTTTTGCCTACTGTTTTTCTGCATTTTCACTTTTCTTTAAATGCTCTTTCACTTTCCATTGAAGGAAGACTATATTCAAAACTCTCAATATAGAGACTGATGAAATCTTTTCCATAACATAATTAGGTCAGTGATAAGAAAGTTGACAAAGGCTTTAAGGATCCTTCTTAACCAGTTAAAGCTCACAAGTCCTTGTGGAATCTCAAAATCAATCATCTATCTAATCAAATATATTGAGAGAACAAGAAAAGAATTTAGGTCTCAAGTTATATCTAATATGGATGGAAGAAAGTAATAGATAACCCTGCCCTTTTCTGAACCCATTTTCATTTGGATTAGAGTTTGCCTTACAATTGTTGCTGCTAAACTTGAAAGTACTGAGATACTGTTTTAAACACCATTCAAAGATGAGAATCATAGACCATGTCAGGTTGGAAGAGAACTACAAGAATCACCAAGTCCAACTTCCTGTGCCTTGCAGGACTACCTAAAATTAAACTATATGACTAAGAGCATCGTCCAGACACTCCTTGAACTCTGACAGGTTTGTCATCATGACCAGTTGCCTGAGAAGTCTTTTCCAGTGACCAACCCCCCTTTCAGTGGAGAACCTTTCCCTAATGTCCAATTTAAACTTCTCCTGATGCATTCCTTTTCCTCATGTCCTGTCACTGATCACCTCCTCCTCCTCTGCCTGCCTTGAGAAAGTTCTAAACTGTGATGGTGTCACCACAGTCAAAAGGTGATAACATGTAAGAGAAGTAAAGAACATATAAAGTGATAGCAAGTAAGCAAAGGTTGAATTTGCAGTGTAACTGCACACACAAGGCAATATTCTGTTTTCCTTGTACTTGTTCCTGCTTTTAAATTTCTACGCATATATTCCTACAAGGGAATACTTCATAAATAGCATGTCATCTATCTACGTATCACAGGGGACAAACCTACGCTCATAAGGTGAGGCTGCTGCCAGTCATGTGACATGTCATGCATACTGACCACGGGGACAGAAATAAAGTGTGCTACAGCCCTCTAACTGTTCCTGGTAGATCCTCTGTTTCTTGTATTTTGTGTCCCTCTTTTTTCCCATAGTGCTTTAGATTTATGCAACATCTGACTAAAATTCTTATTTCATACAGTTTGCCAACATTGATAAGCTTGTGTCGAAAGACATTAAATAAACCCATATAAATGTGGGGTGCTTAATACCATCTTCTCTGGAGTAGAGATTTATGCTCTGGTAAATTACCTTTATCTTTGGTTTATTGGCTCTGCAATGTCAGGTAAGTGCTCCTCTATAAACAGAATGCACTTAGAAACAATGCTGATTCACAAGTTCACTCTAATGGAGAGGTCTGCTGTCAGAAGAGTAATGTCTAATTAATTCTCTGTTTTAATTATTTTCACAGAAAAAATAATGTGTTTTACACTAACAAGTTAGCTTCTGAGAGCATATTACACTAATCAAAAGGAAAGAAAAGGAATCACGTTTTCCTTCTGTACACATGTACATATATATGTATCTACATTTCCATAGACTCTTCCTTTCAAAACATGGTGAAAGATATGTCAGGCTCAGTTTGTGTTAAACAGCACAAAACTGTAAGTTTTCCTGGCCTTCACGGAACACTGTGCTCTCCAGGCATACTTTGCTACTTGAAACACCAGTATGAGGATTTGACTCCAGTCATAGTAATAGCTTAATACATCATCTGAAGTTTGTGCACCATTTAGTATGTGCACCATTGTTTCTTCTTCCATAAGTCTTCAAGCAAAGGAAGAGACAGAACCAGTACCTCAGATTGGTGCGTGGCCATTCTTTCTCTGTATGTTTTTCAGTTGCTTAGGTGGGTGCCATAACACTACTAGTAATTTCCAATTTTGGGATCATTATTAAGATACCTAGATAAGCAAAGAAAATAATGAAAAAGAGGGAGAAACAGACAACTAGGAACTTTTGAATAAAGCTCTTATTAGCATACAGGATATCTTTCACAAACAGTTACAATTTCTTTCCATAAAAAAATTGATAAAGAAGTCTAAAGGGGCCAATTCTCTCTCTACTGTTCTAAGTGGAAAGTTACTCTACCACATAACGCAACACAGCTGCTATGGTTAAGTGTAGGATTAGTCCCAAGGACTTTTGTTTCAGAAAAAAACTCAGCTTAAAATACAACTAACAGTTTAATTCCTCCAGATTTTGTTATATTTGAGCTGCCTAATAAATCTGTGCTTTTTAATATTTTTTTTGTTTTGAAGACATGTGGAAATATAATACGTTTTACAAGCTCAACCCATAGCATCCAAAGAAGGAAAAATTATGTGAGACAACGGAATTGGTGAAACCCAGAGAATACCAGCAATAACATGGGCTAGCTCCATTGGCACTGGTGAGTGCATCCCATCCAATCCTGTGGACTTGTGCATGACTGATATGTTTAAATGCTTCCTAAACTGATCCTCCTCTATTGAGTATGTTTTCATTGCCATAGCCTGGGATATGGGAATTCTGTGCTGGAACCCTGAGTTTGCAGTGAGACACTAAGAGATATTGCCTTACGGTGTCCTCATCTGTAAAACTGAAATAACAGTACCGAACACTTTTCAGAACAGTTTGGATGAACATGTGAATGCTATATAAGAATGGCTGTTTATTAATATTCTCTGTATGTATGAAAAATACTAAGAGAGGTAAAATCACACCTACAATTAGTCATGCTATTTTTTAATGCCTTTCAGTATACTGCAGTCCTGTCTTCTCTCATCTGAACTACACTGTCAAGCAAACTCAACTCTCCACGAGGCTCCTATGGGGTGTAACCTATAAAGTACAAGTGTTTAACAAATTGTCTCCTCTACCCTTTACCTATGTTACCAGCGTGTATTATTATGTAACTGCGAAATGGAGATTGCACTTATATTTTTGCACTTGGCCATACTCCCATGAACATACTACTTTCTCATTTTACTACAAGAAAAGCTTGCATTATTGCGCCCTAATGTATTGTACCTAACACCCTGTTACTTGAGAAGACTTGTAGCATGTTATTTCCTCCCAAACTTTTCATAAATCCACCAGCATATCCCCACAGTTAGCAATTTCCTATAACTATGTCCATAGACAACCACTTCTAAGCTGCAGTGAAACAGCATTACTAACAACCTGCTTCTAACATTTCTCAGCATCTTTCCCTAGGTTCCTACAGTATTGTAGCCTAAGTGCTGTAATTTATGTATAAACTCAAATAAGATATGTAAGAATGGAAAAAATTGCAGCACAGCTCTGTGACGCATCTATGCTAAGATCCTTGAAGGTAATAAGGCAGTCTGGGTGAAACTCTAAGCCAGAGTGGGGTACCAGGTTTCTCACAAAACACAGGCAGGCCCAATTTTTAAAATAAGGTTCTTCAGAAATCAGATAGTACAGGGTGCTTCTGTACTACCTCTGAGTGATATCCAGAGAAGCATATTCTGATGTCACACCACCTAAAACAAGCAGAAAACATGATGTGGCTTTTTGAGCAAAGCACTCTGTAGTCTTTTACTTCTTTTATTAGTGTCTGATAAGCAGTCACCAATATTAATGAGTCAGTGAATTGTTCAGCTTCAATAATATTGCAAATCCAGGCCAGAGTCTGTCAATGTATATGGTGCTGCCTAGAAAGAGAGCAGCTAATCAAAGCTGAAGTTTTATGGACTCTTTGATCATGAATGTGAAAAGAAAGGGAAAAGTCAACATTCCTAAGAAATCTTTGAATACCAAAGATAGCTACCCCCTCAGCAGATCTGAAATCTGTATTTCTATTGTTTTGCTAGAGGGCTCTTTCAATTAATATTTTGTTTCACTGGAGATGGCTGAGAAAGGCCTTTGATCCTAAAATATCAAAAATAATGTACCCTTTTCAAGTGCTATGCCTTATTCAATGAAAAAAAAGAAAAGGAAAAAATAAACACACCCCAGAACAGACATGGTTATTTGGTGCAGGTTCACAGTTTACTAACTGTCTTTAATATAAAAATTCTCTAAGGATAATGGCCAATGCTGAAAACACTTGTCATCACCTGCAACAGTAATAGAAACAAAGTAACACAAAATCTACATCCTAGTGTCTGATGAGTCTTATTCTAGTGTAGTGGCCCACCCAAGGAAAGTTTTGCAAAGGTCAGGCAAACGTGTGCTCAAATCTGTATGACTGAGACCAGGGAACTGAAATTACATCCTAGGTTAGTCTGGTAAGCAAAAGTATTTAGCCCACTGAACTAGCTAACAGTTTCAGCTATGTAGCTTTTCCTCTTATGTGTATTTATTGCAAAATGCCACTAGTATTTGCACCCCTTTACTGATGTCTTACTAGCAAGATACAACCTCTCACTTTTCCCCCTTTATCCCTATCTCCTGCCCAGTCCCTGGTGTAATGAGTAATTTTCTATACAAAATAGTACAGGTTGAATGAGTAAAACAGAAGATGGTCTCTTGGGATATGGGGAACTGAGAAAAATGTTGTTTCTGAAAGTGGTATAATTACAGATAAACTTACCACTAAAAGAATATATGGGATTGGGTGTTAATTAAATTTAAAATAGTTAAATAAGTGAGAGAATGTCTAATTTGAGGAAACTCTTTTGAACTTCTCAAGCTTCAGCTGGGCCATGACTCTAAGGTTCTTGTTAGGCAGTAGATCACAAGCATTTTGACAGCCTGAATGTAAGTTAACATAAAAATGTAAAAAACCCCAAAATATTAAATCCATGCATCTTCTTCTTTGCTTTCTTGAGTCAAAAATGCAAAAACAGTAATAAAAAAGAAAATTAATCAACTGTTGCAGTACAAGATGTCTGAGTTAGATGAGGAATGGGTCAGAACAGCAGAAGATTCAGAACAAACCTAAAGATAGATGTAAAGAGTTCTGAACAAATTATATAATTAAATGTATGTGTAAAGTGAACAGCTGCTTACTGACTTGTAAAATCATTAATGAATATAGAATATTTTAGTTAGAATCTCCAGAAACTTAGGAAAAAAAGTGTGTTTTTAGGAGGGGTTAGTCAATGAAAAGTTATTCTTTGTTTTTGAAGAAAGCCGTTTCAAAATATTCTGTCATACTGAGCCTGAAATTCATAATGACAGTGAATACACAACTTAGAAGGAGATATCATAAACAATATGTCAAGTCTAAATGGAGCTTCATGCATGCTCAGAAATGCCTTGCTGTGCTAGAACAGTTTTGAGTAAACTCAACTGCTAAGGTGATATAGCTTCAATCAGTGCTGTGCCAGCCCATTGCACACCATAGCAACACCTAAGGTAAGTTAGGCAGATGCAGTAGGGATGTAGAAAGAGAGATGAAAATACCTAATTCCTAAAACAATGTAATTTAAGAAACAAGTTTTTGTTTGGGATGTAGAATGACTCCTACAGAGGAGAGACCATATCCCTGCTGGCATGCTCCAAGCTCTGATAGGTAATATCAGCTGCAGAGTACTTTCAGTTCACCACTGCCATTTCAGAAAGCATTTGGGAATAACCTTTTCTCACTTTGATCCCTCTGAATCCTTTCTATCCTTTTCCATTTGATCTGCCTCAGGCCTGGGTTTTTTTTTGTTGGTTTTTTTTTTATAAGTGCTTAGGAACACATGAAGAGATGAATCAGTTACAAATAAAACTTTCACTCAGTGCTCAGTAGGTAACTATGCTGGTTTCATAACACCTGTCAATGAAGGTGATCTGATCCAGCCTATCCAAATCTAAAATGGAAAAGGGTTTTTCTTCTGGATATTGAGCTCTCTGATAATGAAAGACAGCCAAAGAAATAGAGATTTATGGATCACCAAGACATCCATCCTCAGAAATAACTGTCAGCCAACTTGATATCTTGACTAATTTCAGTGATGACATATCAATATTATCATTAGCACAATTGTTATCACAAGACAGTAACACAATGTTATACCTGTATTGCTACCTGATTATGGTTTCAGTCCCATGGAGGTCAGTGGTAAGCTTTCACTTACTTTGACATGAGCTGATGGAGGTTGTTAAAGAACCATGAGTAAGCTGTTTGAATTGGATTTATCTAACTTTAGAAATCTAAAAGTTAAGCATTATGTCTAATGTACGCATCTGTGTTTCCAAAGCAATGAATGACTGGATGCAACTCCAGAGTGTGCTTCGCTTTCTTTGCAAACTAGTGTCTAAGAGAGGTGGGAGGAATCACCCACTCTTCTTCCCTTGACTATAGAGAAGCCTCAATCACTGTCTTGACGTGCTTTAGATTTTTAAAGCTGTGGAACACAAATCCAATCCCAACAGCACCACAGATGTGTGGTGCAACATTAGTTTCTTCATACATCATCTGCTAGTTTTGGCTGGGTTAGAATTAATTTTCTTCATAGTAACTGGTATGGGGTTGTGTTTTGGATTTGTGCTGGAAACACTGTTGATAATTCAGGATGGTTTTTGTTATTGCTGAGCAGTACTTACACTGAGTCAAGACCTTTTCTGTTTCTCACCCCATCTTGCCATCAAGAAGACTAGGGGTGCACAAGAATTTGGGAGGGGACACAGCTGGGACAGCCGACCCCAACTGACCAAAGGGATATTCCATATCATATGGTGTCATGCTCAGCACATAAAGCTAGAGAAGAAGAAGGAGGGGAGGATGTTCAAGGTAATGTCTTCCCAAGTAACTGTTACCTCTGGTGAAGCCCTGCTTTCCTGGGAATGGCCAAACAACCCCTGCTTGTGGCAAGCAGTAAATGAATTCATTGTTTTGCTTTGCTTACATGCACAGCTTTTGCTTGACTTATTAAATTGTCTTTATTTCAACCCACAAGTTTTTTCGCCTTTACCTTTCTAATTCTCTCCCCCCATACAGGAGGGAGTGAGCAAGTAGCTCTGTGGAACTGACTTACCAGCTGGGGTAAACCACAACACAGCAGAAGAGGTAGACAATTTTCATATTCTCTTTGGTTTACTCAAGTTAAAAGAGATTAACAGAAACTATACGATGTGGCAGAGAGAAAAATCTGTATTAGAAAAGCAAGCAAGACATATGCTTGCCTAAGATGAAGATCATCAGCTCATCTGTTTATTGGCTGCTAGTAGTAACACTTACTTGCATTAACAATATTTGTTATGATATATCATGTAGAGAGTTACACCAGTACATCTCATATCCACTACACTTGGTAAAGCTCTATAATACAAAGTTGGTAATATGTCAAGTTAGTAATGTTACATCAAAAGCATGCCTCTAATCAACAGCTGAATGGTTGCCAAGCTCTGCAAATGGAGTCAACACTAAATGGACCTCTCCATCTTCCACCGCTTATTTTATTACCAGATAGACCTAGCATAACACATTTCCCTGCAACTCTACAGTCGTGAGTTAAAGAGAAGGGCTTAAAAAGGGATATTAGAGGGTTCCTTGGAACAGAAGAGCTAATCAATTTGTCTGTTAGACATATGCCAAAGTGCTGTGATCAAGAGGTGATTCTGTTACAGATGTGTAGATTCAAGAACAAATCTTTGAAATACAATTATAAATGTTTTATATATGTCCCTGGGGCAAGTCTTTCCTTAGGTCTGAAATGAATATCAATTGAAGTACATGGAGGAGATCAAGGGGGAGTGGGAAAGGGACTGGTTCAGCATGGAGGTGTGAGTTGGTGGGAGATCTAATGCCAGGGTTATCATAATCTGCTTTGCTTTCTCTGCCAAACCCTAGGAGGACAAAGCCAAACACTAGGCTAAGCACATATAGTGGAGATTCTTGAAGGGCATCAGCATCAAAAGCAAATGGAACTCTTTGTAAATGTTTGTTGTAGCTGGTTAAGCAGCTAAGATTTTACAGTCTGGAGCTGAAGAACTGGGCCTCCATTAAGGATGTCCCATCCCTGGAAGTGTTCAAGGCCAGGCTGGATGGGGCTTTGAACAATCTGGTCTAGTGGAAGGTGTCCCTGCCCATGGCAGGGGGGTTGCGACTAAACAGACTTTAATGGTCCTTTCCAACCCAAATCATTCTATGATTATATGATTATGGGCCTGTTGGAGATTTCAAATTGTTTTGAATGCTCAATAATTGAAAAATATGGGTCCCTTAACAAGAAAAGGTAGGAAGGAAGGTTGAATCATTGTGTAGACTATTTTTCCCATGTTCTAAGGTGTTTTTCATTCATATATATATATATATATATATATACACACAATGTACAGTATTCGTTTTTACATTTTTATCAATGGAAATATTTTGCAATTTCTTCTTCAAGTATATCACTGCAATGAAGACAGAGGAGATTATGTTAGAAGCTGCCTTAGCCATGGAAACCTTCTGAAAGGAACACACATCTCCTACCATTCCAGACAAATTTGGATGTGCCAAGAGAGAGGAACACTGTAACACCATGACAATTAAAAATAGCTCATTGCTCAAGACATTGCTGCTAATAATGATTAGTGATGTTTTTGGTCTGATACAAAAGTTAACTCACCAAACGAGATGGTAAGAAACTGGCCACATGACAGTGAAAAGTAAATAGTGTGTTTTCTTCAACACTAGTATTTTTGGTCTGTAAAACACATGTTCTCATCATTGGGTGTACTCAACATCAGCCACAACTGCTTTCCTCTCCATGCCCCCCTAACACTGATTTTAGTACTAATACTTCTTTAAAATTGCCACCTTGTATTTTTCCTCTCAGTTGATATCCTTTTTTGATGTAACTTTATATTAAAAGAAATCCATTGCAGCCTCTGCTCAGTACTTTAAAATTAGTCTGTAAATCTTTATTTTGGGTTTTAGAACAGTTCCAGAGTAAGTTAGAGTCTTTCAAGTATACCATTCTTTATCCAAGTCCCAAGGGATAAAAATACTTAATATGTGATCAAAATCTGGTTCTATTTTTTAAAGTGTGAATCTGACTTTTGATCTAATCTACAGAGAGAGCAGGCTTTTAGAAATGATGCAAGCTGACAACTGATGTCTAGCTTATTGACATTTAGAAGGGTAATTGTTTGCTGGCAGCTTGTCCAGAAGAAGTTTCCAAAGCCTCAGTGTACACATCACCCAAAGCTCTCACTGAAGGCTAATCTTCAAATGTCACTGGTAGAACATAAACAGATAAAAGGTTATCCTAATTAAAGCTGTGATGGGATAGTTCAAGGCTGTTAAAAAGAGGAAAAGAAATATTACAAAAGTAGTCTAAATAAAATCTTTAGTAAGATAGGAGGCTTTTGTCGCTGGTTTGTTTGTTTATTTGTTTGTTTTTTAATTTGCAAACAAGACATTTAAGACATATATTTCTCTTTTAATCAAGTACACTCCTTTTAATTTGTATTAATCCTCATTTTAAATAGCTCTGCCTACACTACTGAAGCTCAGAATATTTTTCCCTTTAGAAATGGAATTTTCTTTTTGGAACATCTTGACAGGTCTTGCAGTAATAAGCAAACTCTGAGATTATGGGGAGCACCAGAAGAGGCTACATAGAAAAGCCATGTGAGGGATTAAAACAGTGCCAAGAAGAGTATTGACAGACCCTCTCTTTAATCACTGCTGTGTTGAATCCTTGTTCTGTGTGAAATACAATCTTACTACTGTGTACAAAGATGCATCTGCCTCATCATTGGCATCTTGTCGTAAATGCTTCTCCCTTTTTCAGCCTCCAGCAAACCATGTCAATGAAGCTATTTTAATGTTATTTGAGGGTACTGTATATGAGTTCTGTCAATTTGAAAATTCAGCATCTGTCTAATGATCTAAAGAGGCCTCGCCTTGGACAACAAGAAGCACCAGGGAAGATCCAGCCTTGGGCAGTGCACCATCTCCTCAAGTTCCCCACTGAGGGCAACAATATTTGGCTACTTATCCCCTTGTGTCTGAGCAGCTCCGCAGAAGGAAGTAAGGAAACATCCCATATGAACCTATTGTCTTTTTTAATATATCTGATGTTACGCAGAACTATAAGAATCACTGTAAAATCTGTGAGCTGCAAGTCTTTTCATGACAGTCTCTTCCCCTCTTCCCCGACACTGCTCCCAGAAGAGTTTCTGTAATTGCCATCACACATTGGTGCTCTGCCACCAAAGGGCTACTACTGCGAGAACTGAAGGGTTTTGTTGCTTTCTTTTTTTTTGTAATATAATTGGCATGTTGGCCTGGACAGGCCTTAGGAGAAATGAATATGTTCACAGGATAATGCCTAGTAGCTAAAAAAGGGAACAGAGATGACTGAACACTCATTGCACCAACAATTTTCACATAAGGGTACTTGCTGCAAATCCCTCAGCATGAGTGACTGGTGTAGCACCCACATTTAGAAGAATTAGAAATGTAAATGTATGTAACTTTCCATTCATATACAATGATTACATGACAAATACTAGCTAAAATACAAGGCATGTCAGCAGTGCATAGATTAATTAATTCCTCATCACTACAACCTCACCACGTGGTGAGTCACCAGGAAACTCTTTCTGAACTACAGCCATTTCCCCCAAGGACAGCGCAATAGAAGAACATTGCTCTGTGTTGAGTTAGAGCACAGGATGAAAATATACGTACAGTTTCTGCTGGTATTTTAGCTCTTGAATACATTCCTCAGTTCATACCCTAAAACAGTCTGGAACAAATTACTTCAAAAGAGCAGAAGCCAAAAAAATGATTCCTGAAGTGACCTGAACACAGGCCTCAAACCTACAAGCTCCATCTTAGGGCTCTAGCTGCATTCTCAAGAGCGTGTTGTTAGGAACAGACAGAGTGGCGATTCCCAGTCTTCAATTAACTCTTTTAAACATATCCACAGTGTGGAACAAACTGTCCTTCCCATTCTCAGTGTGTGATACCATGAGCAAACATTACTTACTTTTCCTGGGTCCCTCTGTCTGCATCTTGTCAAGACTTCTCATTCAGAATTTTCCCATTTCCCATTTTCCCATTCTGTTCCCCTGCCAATGTGAAGGGGATCTCCTACAGTTTCACCTCTGCTCTACAGAATAAAGCTGCAGTGAGCTCCTTCTTACACTCCACAAACCTTACCAAAGTGCCAATTGTGCCCTTACTCAGCAAGCTACTGATTACAGGGGACTGGCCTTGTGCCTCCTTAGCATGCTGCTCATTGAACCTGGTACTGGTGGTCCGTCTCTTCCCTTTGGAAAGCCTTCACCTCCTGGTCACCCACCTGCAGCATCAAGGCAGAGGCTGCTCAGCAGCAGCAGGAGCATGGTGCTGCTCTATGGAGCCACCCCAGAACTCCCAGTTCTCTTAGTCTTCCTAAAATCTGCTTATTCACAAAATCCACGGTGTTAAGAAAGCATCAGTATTACGGATTTATAGCCGACTTGCTTTGCAGATACTGGAACTGCAATCGGATTGCAGAACATTGTCTTTCTGGTGAAAACTCCACCTTCATGCTCTCCTCCAAAATTCAGACTTGCTTCAGATCTGACAGTTATGTTTTTATGGACCTTTCTGTATCCTGTTTTAAATCAGGGATTCATAGCACTTTGTTGCCAAATATAGGTCTGCTGCCTACACAGCAAGAAAACATTTGGAGACGTGACATAAGAGTCACGTAGGAAGGTGCTTAAAAAGACTATGATATTATGAACGAAAAACATTGCCAACAAGACCTCTTCATATAACTTGGTATATTGGGCTGTGCTGGATTAAACAGCCCACAATAAAAGTAAATTAATTATCTATTAGCTTTTATTTGCATGTAAAGATAGGGTAAGTATAACATAAGGAATTCTGTGCTATCAGATAAAGAGCTGATCTCACAACAAATGTAAGACAGCATTCCTGCACCTCTTATTTAGAAAAAAAGAAAAGAGGTAGAGAGGTTATGTCAGTGATAAGTGAAGAAATTAGTACAAAGGAGGTTTGCAGCATGACCTTTCCATAGATTTTGCCACAAATCTGCATTAAAGCAGCACATTACCATTGTCACAGTTTTGGGGGGGGGTGTGTGTATGCACGTGTAGTTTCTTCTCAGAAGTTGGTCCAAAAACATTTACAATTGCTTCTCAGAAG
This sequence comes from Cephalopterus ornatus, assembly GCA_013396775.1. NCBI lineage: Eukaryota > Metazoa > Chordata > Aves > Passeriformes > Cotingidae > Cephalopterus > Cephalopterus ornatus. The sequence continues at coordinate 489,536 of VZRE01008286.1, forward strand.
AACGACCCTGCTCAATCTGTGGAATTCAGACCTCCTTTCTTCATAAATCAGGGCCTGATTTTTTAGTTTAGGGCCTGATTCCAAGCCTGTTGAAAGCAGTGACTAGTTTCTGATGAGTATCAAAAGGATCTCGATAAGTATAGAAAAATCCACTATAAAATACCTATTGCTATTGGTTTTATTAATCACTTCAGCAGAATTAAAATCCTCCCTTAATCCCCTACCAACTATTTCATACACTACATGGAAAAGCTGGACATTTGCTGAAGGCAGAAAGGCCCCTTTCAAAAAAGCACTGTTTTGCACATCATTTCTGCTGTCAGATCAGAATACATTAGAATGTGGAAGAGCACAAGGGAGGTCTACAGTGCTATTAAAAAGCTAGGAATAAAAGGGAGCAGTGAAATGGCAGAATAATGAATAGGAACATTATCTGTATTCAATTTGGCTATCTTAACACCTTAATTAATAATTTAAAGTAATTTCTTTTTCAGTGACATTTCTCAGGAAATATTTATTCTGCACCTGCTAAAATCTGCCACCTACACAACTTCAGCTAAATGAATATCATGAACAAAAATATTCTATTCTCTCATAGAGGGCTAACAACACAGCCTGTTATTAAGCTTACCTGACACTTTGCATTATAAGACTTTACTTCCAATTACTTATAACTGTGTTAGACTCTCACTCATGGTTGCCTGCCAGGTGATACTTCAAGATGACATTTTTGGAAAGTTTCATTCAAAACAGTCAATTATGAAATTAAGACAGGGAAAGAACACTGATTTCCTACACTGAATGTTTTACAACTTATTGTTCTAGGAGCTGCTTTAAATGAAGACTTCAATTGCCAGAAAATCTTTCAGTACTTGAGCAGATTTGCATGCAAAGTTGATGGAGTCAGTCTGATACTAGTGGTCATATGCTACAGCACTGACAGATTATTTCTTAAAACAGCCTTTGGGCTGTCAGACCAGAGAATGTGTGGTCTGCAATATGATTTTTTTTACAATACGGGTATTTTTAGTCCCTGAAGACCATGTTGCCTGACCATTTATATGAGTTTCATTAACAATGAGCTCCCTCTCCCTGTGAAAGTGAAATGAGAGCGGTCCAGATGAACTGATAGAGCAATAGCTCTTGCATCCACACTAGGTGTTTGGTTTTCAGATGTTTTCCGTTCCTCCGTGAGACCATACAGTTCTGGCCCAACATTTCTAGCTGAGAAGTGCAAACATCATTGCTAAGCAACACAAATTTACCTCATAAACAGTTGCATATGAACCTGGTCAACAGGAAAAAATTGTGAGGTGTTTTTATGGTACATATGCACATATTGCAACCCGCTCAGATGCCCTTCATGCCTCTTCTATCAGTCAGCCCACACTGGGCTTTTGGAATAGGTAACTGTGCTTCTCATGGCCGATTTATACAAAAGCACATGCACAAAGATAGAGGAAAAACCTGGGAAAATTATCCTTACTTGGATACAAAGAATTTTTATAGTTATACACATCTTTCCATACCATCTCTCAGAGGCAGTTGTATTTACAGGTCCAACCCTGGCTGTGCTTTGTTCATGTCTTAGCCTTACCAGCCCCCAAGATGCATTCACTTTTCTCTACATGTGTCCTAGGCAATACAGAGCTCACCCTGTGGTCAGGGCTGGCAGGCTGGGCAGCTGCAAGGGAGGACCATGTGGGGAGGTGGGTAGAGTAAGGAAGGCTTGTCACTGGCTTCACAGTGAGGACATCTGCTTTGTCCCCTTCCTAATCATCAGTATCTGGCAAGGGCCCCTGCTTCCCCCTCTCACAGCCTCAGCTGAGGCACAATGGCCCACAGTCTTGCACATCTTCTTCTACTCCTACCCAGGAGCATTTGCAGAGATTGAGTGCATCCTTCCCTAGTGATGACTAGTGCTGTTCAGAAGCAACTGCTCTTGAAACCAGGTGGAATTATTCTACAGGGCTTTTCTTTGGCACCATGGTCAAAGAGGATTATCATGGTATCTCCTGCCTTTCATAGTTTTAATTCCAAGCCTCTTGCAGCCCCAGGCTGGCTCTGCCAGATGTCTAGTTCCAGAGTATCTCAGAAAGGCCAGGAGACAGTGGCTGTGAGAAACCAGCAAGGTTCTAATAGTGAATTCTAAACAATAATAGCAGGTTCTAAATGCACATCTCTACTAGCAGGCTCTAGGAAGATTTTTAGATACCCGTGTGAAAAGTGTGACAGTATCTAACATAGAATAGTCTCCTTTTTAAAAGTGCTCTTCACCCTTTCCTGTCTGTGATGGAGCCATTGAAATGACCTTGGCTGGCCTGACCTCTCTCATCACCAGTGACAGGTACAGTGTCTCAGGGTGGGAGTAGCACTGTGCCTGACCCCATGTCCTGGCCTGCTGTGTGGAAGATGTCTCTTTCCTAGAGAAACTTTCTCCACAGAGAATGAGCACTAAACAAGCTGGTGGATCCTTCCAAAGCAATGGCAATTGCATATATATACATATGGTAACCAGACTGTGTGGAAGACAAACTAATCCGTGGCAGACACAAGGGTGGGAGGGTCTGACAAGGATGGGGTCCAGGAGCTGAAAGTGAGGAGAGCTCACAAACATCATGGGTTGCCCCCACACTTCATGCCACCTATACTGAGCTGTGCTGCTGAAGTGTGCTTGCCATCATGCTGACATCTGCTGCACAGTCAGGATGCACTTGTGATTTCATGGATGCTGCACTATCCTGCCCCAATCTGCCTCCCACCGCTGCTGGTGGGGCAGGGGCAGCACTGCAGACTGCGGGACTGAGGCCATAGCCCTCCTCACACTGTGCAGCACACACAGCATTTTGCATGCAGATAAAAGCCATCCTTGTTTCTCTAACAATGTCTTAAGGCGTATGTTTCCAGCGGGCTGCACTATTCCCTGTAATAAAATGTAAGGGGGGTTGGGCCGTGTCTCCTGGCTGGTGTGGAGGCACAGAGGTGTGTGGGCAGCCACAGCCATGCACGGCAGCTGCTGTGGGACACAACAACACCTGGCAGGGCTCTGGTCTGCAGGCAAATGCTGCCAGCATCAGGAAGGGTTTGTTAAATCTAGGTCAGCCAAAAGCTGATTCGTAGATAGGGGAGGAGGACCTGCAATGTGGATGAAATTCTGACATTGGAAGGGTACGTGGAGCAGACCAGGGGAGCAGCCTCTGTGGGATGAGCACTGGCAGGCTCTGGCCCTACTTTCAACTGTGCAGCTTTCACGATAGCATGGGGATCTCCTCAGGGAGCCCTTCAAGAGTGTAGCAAAGGCAGGGCACCACAGGTGTCCCTCTCTGCTCAGGTTAGGGTTAAGGATAGAATTATGGTTAGAGTTCAAGTTAAGGTTAGGGCCCTCTCAGCTGGAGCTTAATGAAGATTATTTGGAATCACTGCTGAATAGTGAGACATTCTTGGGACAGAATCAAAGAGATAAATAGAGAAGAAAGGACCAATAAGGAGATACCTCTGCAATTTCTAAAAGAGTGAGAAACAGTCAGAGTTTAAGAGAAACTGAAGACTACGAATTAAAGCAATAAAACTGCAGCAGTAGGATAGAGGTTGCACATTTGTCTTCTGAGAATTGGATACTGAGTGATTTTTGAACTGGTTAAGACAGTACTGTCTTGTTAGCCAAGTTCCTCAGGTCCTGATGTGCTCTTTAAGAGTGTAAGGACTAACGTGTACAATTACATTGCTGATATGACTGCAGACTGTTGCCAGTGTTGAGTTAATGATAGGGTTAATGATAGGTAAAAGAAGAGGGTGGAGGAATTTCTGAAGTGTGAACTACTGGACTGTGCCTGCTTTTCTTTTTTTTTTTTAACCTTACACATAGTCAGTATGTGTCACTCAGCTTTTTTATGACTAGAAATTGAGATACTAGGACAAAACCCAGTGTGTCTGCTAATGCATATGATCAAATGTCTTCACCTGTGCTATACTGATCTAAATTAAAATTTTCACAGTGGGAGCTTAACGGCATCATTATTTCCTGGTCACATGTATGTGTAGTGAAGTGAGCTATTAGACGTGTGTGCCCTGAAGCTCTCTGTAAGCTGATCCTCATTGTGAGATACATTAACTGCTATGATATGGCATGGGTTAATGGGAGTAACTGAAGGGAAAACAGTCCACAGGCAGAAACAGCTGGTCCCTGTGAAAAGCTCAGACTGTCTGTTGTCTCCTTTTCTTCCAGAAGTGGAGAGCAAGTAGAACAAGGAGTGGCTCTGCTTGCCTTTTCACCCTGGGCTTTGGGAGTGCCAGAACACAAGAGTGTACTATGGATATAGAACTAAGAGGAAAGGAGGTTCCTGCACCTTTTTGGTGGGAAACACACACTGTAAATGGTGTTTCAGCTTCACTGTTAAGCTGAAAAAGGGGGAGGAGGTATGTGCTAAGACTGGAGAAACTGCAGTATGGGGGAAGCGGTGTAAAGTCACTTTACAAGCCTCTGTTTTCATTGTTCCTTGAAGTCATAGATTTTCTGGTCTTTACATTATTTTAATACATATTGGTAATGACTACATATATGGATTTCAATAATCAAACAAAAAATCTATGCTAGAAAAAAGTTATTCAAAAGCTTCTTAAAATAATACTGGCCTTAACTAATCATTGTTACTCTTAGTTTCTTCACTTGCTCTTTCTCTAGTCTATTCTATTTTGATTTATGTGGGATTTCTTACACTCCTTTCAGCTACCTGCTCTTAATTACATGCGTTATCTAACCATGTCCAGTGCAGAAAATAAGTCCATTCAAAGTCGTTCTGCCACACCAAGGACTATTTGTCACACAAACATCTCCATTCAGATGCACTCATGACAACCTCGTCATATGGCTGGTATTTGCAGTGCTCTCAGAACCACAGTGCTGTGCTTAGATTCAAACCAACCTAATTGCATGAAGCAAAGAACATGTGTTAGATGAGATCGTAAGTGTAAGCAGAAGTTGGAAACTAATTGTTTCCAACTAATAGGCCTGCACAATCTCAGAGGAACCAACAGATGTTAAAACAGCCCTATACCTAATATTGATTTGTTTTCCAGCTGGTTCTTACTTAACTGTGTCTTATGATACATCAGTGACTCACCAATATATTATTTATGAAAGCAGGATGCATTTAAGTTATATTTAGAATGCAAGAGTATCTTACTAGAAATATAATATTTAGCAGTTCATGCAAGGAATACAGAGTAGAGTAATTACTGTTTATGGGCCTAGTTTTCACAAGGTGGAAAAGAGGGTAGTCATTTATATGCTTGTACAGAGAATGCAAAATACTGTTAGAGCAAGAGGAAAGATACTGCTTTATCTAAATTGATGCTCGTGACTACAGAAAGTGCACACATTAAGCTTTTTTTTGTTGTTGTTGTTTAGGAGTGATTAATAATGAGACAAGGTCTATCTGAGTTATAGAACAATCAAAGAGTTTTGGTACATGGTTAATTATACAACATTAAGGTGCAAGGAAAACCATGTAATTTTAGGCATTTCTGTTTCAGGATGCTTAAGGGTGACTTGTGATGACTTATCTCATTACTTGCTATAAGGAACCACTACACAAACAGTGCTGGACAAATTATTCTTGTGTTCTTCCCATGTAAACTGCGAATCTGGCAGGAAGTTACATGCTCTGAAATATATTTTAATACAACCTAAAATACATTACCCATGGAAAGGCAGGTAAAAATTGTGCAATTCGGCTACTGTACTTCAAGAACTACAGCGAGTTGTAACTCTTCAAAAATAGTCTCCCAGTAGAACAAACTTCTAGTAAGGCATAAGCTGAAGGGTTAAATGAGGGAAAATTGGTCCAAAGTGCCTTCCTGTACAGGGAACTGAAAGTGAGGGGGAAGAAGAAAAAGTTGGTTGGTTCTTTGTCATTGTAAGAGATAAAATAAAACAGTAACTTGAAATTTCTAAAGGTACTCAGCAATATGACTGTATCTTCCTGTATTTGAACCACACAAAGATCTGGCAGGAATTATTCTACATTTGGGGGGCAGTATTTCTGCCTTTAAACTGCATCTTGCTGCTTAGAGGAATGTGAGTCTGAACGAATGAGAGCTGGTCTGGCACGTGCTGTATAGGGGTACTACAAATGTATCTTTCCTTAAAGAGGTACCTCTGACAAGACTAAAGAAAGAATGAACCTTCACTATTATCAGAACATTTTTTTCCCCCTAAATATTTCTATTACGATTATCCCAACAGAATTATTAGAATTATTATTAGAAATTTGTGTATTGGAGGTTTAAATATGTTTTCTCTTGGCATGCATCAAGTAGTTTCTGTTGCTGAAAAGACTACATGTAGATTTCAAAACAGACAGTTACTGGAAATTATCACTGTCTAGTAAATTCCAGAATGAATTATTCACTAACATAATACATATATAAACGAACTTTATGTACTGATTCCACTGGTCAAGACAGTATGAAATTAGTCTTACAGGAGTAAAATGTGTTTTTCATTTAATAGGCCACTAAAGCTATGATTCTGTGATTATGTATGAAATTGTAATCCTTTTAAAGTGATGCCTTCAATAATTAAAAGTCATGCTGCACAACTATCTGTTCATAGTATGCTACTAACCTGGCTTTTACACCTCTGTATAACATGTTGTTTTCAGTTTGTACAACTTGCCAGACTTTAACTTTGGTTTGGTATAATATACTAAGATTTAAGGTGAGGTTGTTTTCTTCTCAAAGTAAGATAATGTATCTGCTCTTTAGAACAAGGCAAGACAAAAGTATACATTTTTCACACTTGAAGAAATCTCATCTAGAATTTAAAAATGGATCTGAAACTTGATTGGACTTGAACATGATTTTGAAAAGCAGCCCACACCTGTCCTAGTTACAAACTATTCAAAAATTTATATCTCATATATTCTCTGACTGCTAGACCTACCATAAATTGTCCAAGTATTTAATATCACCAGGAGCACTTTAAGAGCAACAAATCATAATAAACTTCCAAGATTTAGTGCTACTGCCTGTTCTGACTCCAGGGAGACAACTGGGAACACAGGACTTTTTCCCCAAGGCACTTCTCATCTCTCCCAACCAGATCTAGAATCACACTGAAAGAAGCTGCCTTTGAGAACCATACATGGGATAAGACTAGGAACTGCAAAATAGGATAAAGGAGCAAGTGTAAACTGGAGAAGTGGCTATGACTTCTGCATGCGAGAACCTCTCCTCAAAAGGCCTGGAAAGCAGGAGGAGTTAAAACTGAAAAAAGGGTCTCCCACCTCCCTCATATAAATGAAAGGCCACTCAGGGTTTGGAATTTTTATGTTCTTCTTGAAGGAAACTTATATGTATTCATACATCCTGGGAAATAGTATTTATTTGTAATTTGCTCATGTCCAGGTTCCCAGACATTCTCAGAAAGAGGAACAAAAACACATTAGACTGACACTCACTTGGCACGCACAAAGAGTTAACACATAAGTTGTCACTAAGTAGGAGACTGTCATAGAGTGGATCAGTTGCTTCAGTGTTGAATCTGGGAATGTGCTGGACTTCATGAAACTCTACTGAGGAGGGATAGAGAGAGACTTGCAACATTTGCTATGAGACTTCACTAAATAGTGCAGTGGATTAGATTCATGCTTCAACTCTGTGATTTCCTTTATATGTGTCATGGGAAAAGCATGGTGTTGCATGAAAGGTGTAAAGTACTTAGAGCTTACCTTTAAAACAGGCATTGGGTAAAGTTCCAAGTGTACCTACTGCAAAGATGCTTTGAACTAAGTGTCTTGGTCCTGGAATTTTGTTAGCATTAATAGAATTCTAACTTTCAGTAAATATCAACTTCATATTAATGTACCTTATTGCCAAAATATAGCTTATCACTATGCCAGTTTTGCATTTATGCTACAAAGCTTACCAAGCTTTTAAAAATGCAGGCATCTTCCTGATAAATATGTAAATATGATCTTTCCAAGTCTGACTCTGAAATGTTAGTTTTGCAATGTCCGTTCTCATATTTAGGTGTGCTTGATGGAGCTGAATGATACTGAATAACTGCTGATCTTTCATCTTTGGTTCACTGATTCAAGCATACAATGAATTGCTGAGTAAAGTAAAGGGTTTTTTGGGTCAGCCCATGTTGCATAACAATGAAAAACTGCCCATGCCAGAATCTCTGTATATAAACTGTGTTTAGACAGAGTAAACACAGAGGGTCCCCACAGGCTTTGCCTTCTGTTTATTAGACAGAACTGAAGCTTCGTTATCCCTGTTTTTTCAGTACTGTTGTCTATGCTAGCAGTATTACAGCTATCAGAGCTATGCTAATTCTGCTCCTGTTACACTTTCATCCTTCTATTACCAGGTTATAGCTACATTTTCCTTCATAGCAGTGTTTGAATTTTTAGAGAAGTGACTTCTTTTTTATCTGTAGTGTTAAGGCTTAGGGGTAGCCTGAGAAAAGCTCTTGCTTAAAGCCAGTGTAATGAGAAAATTAAACACGAGAATTACTCTACGCACATTCACAACTGAACAACTTAGTACATGCATGATGCACCTGCTGTCCTCCCAGGTCACTCTCAGGATGCTGCAGACCACTCCCAGGATGCTCTCCACAGCTCTTCATGAGAGTTCTCAGTTCCTGCTCTGTTGCAATACTGTTGCCATTCTGTTAGGTTAGCCTAGATGAACTAAGAAACAGTGTCCTTAGTTCCTACACCACTGCTGGGATAGATTAATAATGTTGCCTGAGAAATCAACTACTGCTTCCCTCCTTCCTAAAGCACTGGTTAAGGGCTAGGTTTGAGTCAGACTATTGGTTAAAAAGTAGATATTTTGAAGGAAGAAGATGCAAATTCCAAGCAAGACACATGCTTACAGAGAGCTTACAGACCACAGATGTGAGTAAAACTTCGCTTTGGAGGGTCATGCTTAGTGCCTTCCTCCAAGACCCTCATCCTGCCATGCCAGCCTACTCATCTTCATGCCCAGATGTGCAGCCACCACATGTCAGACTTTGGCTGTCTTCACCAGAACAGTGGCTAAAGATAGTGAAATTCACTCTTCAGACCAGACTTGGACACCTTTATTCTAGTTACCTACAACCTTTTGGGCTCTTCAAGGCAGGCAGTAGTGAGTATGTTCCCTGGGGCAATGGAGGTGGCAAGTTGATCAACAAAGTTTGTATGCCTGAAACTCGTTCCACTGTGACTTTATGGTGTATTGCTAATGCAGGTCCTCCTAGATCACAGTGGGTTTGTGGGCACTGGATGAGTATATAGGGTTTGTCTGTTTGCCAAGACGGCAGCAAGCCCTCATTATCTGCCTCCTCAGAGACACAAAGTAAGTAGTGTTGAAGAATCATAGAATCATAGAATTGCTTAGATTGGAAAAGACTTCTAAGATTGAGTCCCTTTGCTAACAGAACTCTTCCAAGTTGACTGCTGAACCATGTCTCTAAACACCACATCTGCACATCTTTTAAATACTACTGAGGATGGTGACTCAACCACTTCCCAGCAGCCTGTTACAATGCTTGACAATCTTATCCACGGAGAAGTTTTTCCTAACATCCATTCTAAACCTCCCCTGGCACAACTTGAGGCTGTTTCCTCTTGTCCTATCACTTGATACACAGAAGAAGGGATTCAACACTCACCTTGCTACAACCTCCTTTAAGGTAGTTGTAGAGAGCACTAAGGTGTCCCCTGAGCCTCCTTTTCTCCAGGGTGAACCACCCCAACTCCCTCAGACACTTCTCCTAAGACCTGTAACTGAGTTGGCAGTGCTTATCTTCTGTAGGACTTTATCATCTCTACACAGACCACACAGAAGTTCTAGTAAAGGGTTAATAAATATGTAACAGTGAAGCATCTGGACTGCAGATTTCACCCAAGGGAAGTCTTGACAATTACTAGTTCACTATAGTCTTATGGGAGCAGATCAAGTAGCAGTTCTGCTGAAGCTAAAAGGCCCACAGCGTGCTTTGCATTCAAGTGTACATATCACTGTTCAGCAAGTCTGCAACAGAAGCTGTCCTGAACAGTTAGGGATGCAAGAAAGAAGGGAAACAGCTGCAGGCTATCTGAGAAAACACATACAGACTCCACTGTGTTGTCCTATTTCAGGTGCATTTTTTTCTTATGAGAACACAAAATTTATTCATACCTACCTATGCTGTTCAAGTACAGTTGTGTGTGACCCATGAATATCCTGGAGTCCTCAGTCTTCTCTCTGGTGGGAAGGAGGGAACGGGGAATCTGTCCTGTGTCTTGCTTTATCCAGAGTAGGCCTGGGGTACAGCATCTGTCTTTGCAGAACTTAGCAGCACACTTGTATCCCTGTGCTCACCATAACTCCAACCTTTCCCCATCTCTGACACACACGCATTCCTACCTCTCAATACACCTACCTTACTCACCAGCTAGTCTGGGCCGATATTCACGGGTGATCACAGTCTCACTTATGCACCCATGCTCACTCTAGTCAGTGACAGCATGGACACATGAGCCTCTGACCTGCAGTCTGACTCCAGTTGCTTCAGCTCTCCCCCCAGCCCCAAACACACAAGCGCAGAATAAAGACCCCCTCACCCAGGCAACAGCTTAAAAATGGAATTTAATGAGAAGACAGAAAGACTGTTCTGAACTGGTTTTTCTTTTCATGCTTGTTTCTCCTCAAACCACCGTGTTTGCTCCATTTCCCCATTTTTGATTCCTCCATGTAGTAAGTTTCACACAATCCCATAATGCTTTTCCTGCTCTCCCATAATAAGTACCACCTCCCAGGATAGGAACCTGCCCTGTGCAGTGCCCTAGAAAGTTGTCCCCAGGGACTCACACTGCTGGGTCTCATCCAGCCCACTGGACTGATGCTCTTCGGGGACAACTACCGGAGAAAAAGGCAGGGTACAATTTATTTCCACTCCTCCCAACCCCCATATTTTTCCTCATGGTCTTCTCAGCATCGGGTTTTGTGTCCAAGATGTGAACACATCAAGTAGAGGGGATGGAGAAACATGCAAATCTGCCCATTTCATCTCAGATGTACTCACATGCCAGTCTTAGGAGCAATAGCTAAAAAAAAGTAGGAATTTAGAAAAACTACCTCTACTGAATTAAGTTTTCAGACCCTCACTTCTCTGAATTCCATAAATATGGCAGCAGAGGCATTATTTATCTTTTAGCTTGGCTCTTGTGCAATGAACTCCTGAGGCTAAAAGCATAGAATTTACAGAGCACAAGTCAATGACATCTTACAGCAGAAAAAGTGTGAATAACAGTTTTCCCATACTGAGGTTCCAGCTACTTAGATTGTTTTTCTTTAAATTTATTTTGCTTTCTTCAACTACACTGACATATATGTTGTTTATTCTTTCATTTCACGCCACACTCCCTCCCCCAAACTAAGTTCTGGCAAGCTAACAAATGAATGAAAGCTTTCTCTTTCTTCCAAGTTGCACTGAAAGACTTCTCAGAAACAAAATATTTTATTTAAATACCAAGTAAGGCACCCTACACCTTTAGGCTAAAACAAAGCTGGGACACATTTATTTCTGTCAGTCAGAATCACAAAATAACAGAATCACACAATGGGTATGGTTGGAAGGGTCCACAGTGGGTCATCTGGCCCAACCTCCCTGCCCAAGCAGGGTCATACTAGAGGACACGATACAGAATTGCATCCAGATGGTTCTTGAATATCTCCAGTGAGGGAGTCTCCACTTCTCTGAGCAATATGTTCCAGTACACAGTCACCCTCACAGTAAAGAAGTACTTCCTCATATTCAGGTGGAACTTTCTGTGCATCAGTTTCTGCCTGTTGCCCCTTGTCCTGTTATTAGGTCTGGCTCCATCCTCTTGACACCCTTCAGATGCATGTATACATCAATGAGGTCCCCTCTTAATGATTGCTTCTTGAGGCTGAAGTTGTGTGAGGGGGGGTTTAGGCTGGATATTAGAAAAATGGTCTTCACTCAGAGGGTGGTTGGGCACTGGAACAGGCTCCCCAGGGAAGTGGTCACAGGATTAAATCTGACAGAGTTCAAGAAGCTTTTGGACAATGCTCCCAGGCACATGCAATGGTCCTGTGCAGGGCCAGGAGTTGGACTTGATGATCTTTGTGGGTCCCTTCCAACTCAGAATTGTTTGTGAAAGGCTTAGGGAGTTGGTCCTGTTCAGCCTTGAGAAATGATGATTAAGAGGGGACCTTGTTGATTTGTATATGCATCTGAGGGGAGGGTGTCAAGAGGATGGAACAAGGCCAAATAACAGGCTCTGCCCTTGCTTAGTTTACTCCTACAGATATTATTTTGAATTGTATGTGGATAAGCCTGGCTGGGTGAGTGTCTTGGGAGATAGGAGATGAAAGCTTTAATTCTTGCAGAGAAAAGAGGTCACTGAACTTTTTGCTTCCTGTTTTGAGCATTTTAGCCATTTAGCTGGCATATATAAACTTGGGTGAGGACTGAAGAAAGAAGACAGAAAGTCAGGTGCAAGATGTAGCGAGATGTTGACAAAAGAGATGCAGAAGTATTTGGGGAGCCACTTTATCCTGCTACTGTACGGCAAGTGCCTGGTGAGAACATGCAGACTAGGGGAGCTTGGGACCTCTGTCCACGCTTCAGATCTGGCTATGGTGTAGGGAGGCCCTTTTGGGAAAAAGCAATTCAATTTATTTTGGGCAATTTGAGTAAAACATAAATAAGATGTGTCAGGATCGTACAAAAATTATTTTGACTTTTCAAGGCCACACTTATGCATTATCTACATTTTGTATCAAATCTTCTTTGGGAGAGGACCCTATTCTGCTCAGACTCAATGGCTCCCAGAATAATCTCTCATCCCTCATTTGTGATGACTATTTCTCCTTGACTCAATGTGATTTAATGATCCAACACTGATCATACTGAAATTCAAATTACTTTTGTGAAGTTACTAAACTAACCAAGTGACTCTTCATTGGTGCTTATTCATTACTTACTGTTATGAAAATTTTGTGACATTCATAAGTAGTTTAAATGATTTTGTTTTTCTTCATTTCTTCTTTAACAAAAATGTTAAATATTATAGATCTCAAATCCTTGTAGGAAACCTCTATGACACATTACCACACAAGCATTTTCTCTTTACAAGCCCATTTTAAAAGACATTAGTTAGCAAGTTTTGAATCCATTTAATGTTTTCAGGCTAAGTTTATAACTGAGATTCTTGTTTCCTAATGAAAATGTGAGATACTATTAGAGTAACTGCCTGACAGAACTAAATATTATTTATCAACTAGATCTATAATCTAAGAAAAATATCAAGTTAGTTTGAAAAAATTTATTTTTCATAAAGTAAAATTGATATTAAGAAGAGAGGAATAAAATTATTTATTAATGATGATGTCAAACATTCTATTATTTGCCTAGGATTGAGATTTGATGGGTAGTTTGCCCTTTAAAAATATTGGCTTAAGATAAGCTTTTTTACAGCTCTCCATAATTTCCCCTGTGTTTTAAACTTTATTAAAAATCAACATATATAGCTGAGAAAGCTTATTTGATGATTCCTTTTTTGTGGTTTTAAATGCATGTGATTTTGGTCTGATAAAAAAAAGAGAGAAAAAGACAAGAAAAAAAGAGCTTTACTAGTTGCTGCTTTCACATTTTTCAGGAGACTGTTGAAATAGAACTTTGAAATTCCACTCTTCAATCAGCTCAATTTTCTGTCTCACCTGGGGAGTAATGCTGGGGTATGTTCGTTAAATCAGCTCTAGTTCTTCTTTGTTATTACAAATCCTTTCCTCACCACCCAATCAGACATTCTACCAGTTAATGGGGTTCATAATTATTCTTAGCTTTCTGAAACAAAAACATCATGTAGAGATAGGAGTGTGTGTGATTCTGTGTATGGACATACGTGTAGCAGCACATTAATTGTGTTCCTAGTTTGGACACTGCTCTGTTTGCATACAGCAGACATAATGAAGGCACGATGGCTCACCCATACACTCAGCTAAAAGTTTGGTTTGTGATCAATTTCTCTTCATCTTGTGCTTTGAAATGGTACTTCAGTAAAATCCATTGGCTGGAGGAAGCTCAGGGGGTGCAGGCAATGTGCTGAGAGCCTCAGGAGTAAGAACAGAGAAAGAAAAATCAGTGCACTGTGACTGATTTATCAAATTGCTGTTCTGAGCTTTCTACTACAGCTCCCAGCTCAGAGGCATGGGTTTGATGATTTTACATATATATGAGTATGACTTATTTGACATAATATCAAAAATACAGGCTTAATATTCCATTGCAAGCATATTTCAGATTAATATTATTTCCTAAAAATACATTATTTTGGGATATTATTAAATTGTTTTCTATAAGAAAAAATGTGCAACTTCGGGTTATAATGACTGAGGGGCAATATATTTAAGCTACTGTTCCTTATTTTGACAGAAAGTGAGCTTGACTTTTACCTCAAGCGTTAAGGCATCTTAGAAAAAGAATAGAAGATGGTTGGCTGCAGAGAAGAGAGGAGGGTGTAACACTACCAACTGAAATGCAGTTACAAATGGGTAAAGGAATGTTTCCTTTTCATGTCTGGGTTTAGAAGAATTACAGAGTTGAATGCTTCACTGTCCTTTGAGCACTTGGCAGCGTCCCTTAGAGGATATAAATAGACACAATTAAAAAAAAAAAGCTTTACCTCAGTAACAGTTTGTTCTGCTTTTGGCTGAGGTAGTGTTAATTTTTTTC
>VZRE01008287.1:587-64463 GCA_013396775.1 Cephalopterus ornatus
GAGTGATAAAACGGGGCAAAACAAGCCAATGAGGAGAAACTTTCCAAGCTTCACCCACTGGACCAAATCCAGACAGCACCTGGCCTCCCCCACACAGAAAAGACACATGTGGCCACAGGACAGAGACAAGACGGTCACCCTTCCACATGGTTTGCCTCCCCCACACCCAAAAAACCTGGCAGGAATGGTTGGAGAGTCAGCACTGGCAGGAAATGGTGGATAGCTGGGATTTGATAATGGCACATGCTTCCATGGTGCTGGACTGAGGCTGTGGTGCTGGAACAGGCATCAGAGCAGGGCTGTGGACTCCCCCAGGGAACTGGAGGGACCTGCAAAGCACCCATCGGATCCAGCAACAAAACTTGGCTGTGGCAAGTTCAATGTTAGCTGGTCAAAGTGGTGGCTGTAGTCCTTTCAAAGTGGTGGTGGAGTAGGGATCTGCCAAGGAGGTGGTGGAAGCCCCGGGTGGTAAAGGAAGCTCCAAAATTCAGTTACACAAGCTCAGTTTTGCGTGGGGATTGCTCCAGTACCTCCTCTGGGGCAGGGACATTTACTCTGGATAATACTGCGAGTCACTGGATAGTTCAGGAGTCTTTGACACCTTCCAAGATGTTGCAGCAGCTGTCTCCTATGTCAGTGCAGCTGAGTCCACTATGGCCTGTTATGGTTCATCAACAAGGGGTGAATATGTTCAGGGGAGTTATAAGAACTGAGTCACGTGTATAATGAAAAAGAAACACTATCCCACCTCACAGAGTTTACCTCTTTTCTTATCTTGTTCAACATCCAGCTTGTAGCTTGATGTATCAGATGTGCACACCTTCAGCACCTAGCCTGGGTGGTCACTCCACACATTGTTAGCAAAGAACATTTGATGCTGACTGAGCCATTAGCACCAACAGTCCAGTCTCCTACAGCACCTCGGTGGTCACTGCAGGAGGTCAAATGTTTAATTAATAATCACTGGCATTTCAATCTCTTTAAAGAAGTCAAAACACCAAAAAAAAAAAAAAAAAACCAAAAAGGCGTATTTGGAGAAAAGGGAAGGGAAGGAAGCGAAAAGGTGGATACCAGAATTTTTATGCAACCCAGGACACCATGCTGCTAGGGCAGAGGTGGGTTTTCCATCCCACTTTATGTCCTCTCTGTGGTCATGCATGTAAAACCACGAGTTACCTCATGGTGTGTGCCCTCTCTCTCAAGGAGGGGAGCACTTGCTCCCAATAGCAGAGATCTAGTCCGTACTGGCAGGGCATGGGACATTTCCTCTCTGGTTTTGCTTGAGTCTTTTGAATCTGTCTGCAGTCTTGGACAGTCTTTCCACAGCACAGACACAGGTTGGTAGGGAGAAGAAAAGATGACCTTCATATTGCCAGAATCAGCTGGTCACCTGAAGCACTGTTTGCTCTCCTTTTCTCATGGACATCAATGGCAATGAGTTGGTGTACAATGATGACACGCTCCATACAAACTTCTGCCATATGGATTTTGTATGCTGGACCTCATCTGGATTTATAGGGGATCTCATTATCTGAATCCCTAGTTATCTGAATACCCTAATTGAATAGGTACCTCCAGCACACGTAATTCTCTCAAGTCCTGGATACCTTTGTCCATGGTATTCCACCTCCCTGGGCGCACTACTAGGTCATCCTTGAGAAAATAGCTTTCCCTCATACTTGACAGGAGTTGGCTCCAGATGCTGAGGATTTCCGTCCTCTTCCCAATCTTCTTGTCAATGCCCAGATTCCAGGACAGGGATCTTAGTTGCTTGGCTTCACTACCATCTATTTCATATTGTGGGCCACAATATCCCAGCACTAGAGCAGCCAGGTCATCAAGGGAACTCACCTGACTGAAGGCTGAAATGTTTTCACATACCCTGCAGCTCACCCAAAAAACTCTTCTGTAACTCTAACGTGGTATGGGCTGCACTGAGGAGACCTGGCAGATCTAGCAACAAGAACATGCTTTCCTTAGCATCTAAGGGAAATCTAAAATTCTCAAAAGCTCTTGTAACAGTCCTGAAGAAGGAAAGGAGGGTGAAAAGCTGGAGAAAAATCATCCTCCCCTGTTCCTCCCATAGATGTGGTACAGTTGATATAAAGAATAACCTCCAGGTCCTTCCATGCCCCCTCCTGACTACTGGAAAAATTAACCCTGTCCTGACTGGAAGCAAGACAGGTAAGTATGTCTATACAGAGATACACAGAATACTTGTAAGCACATTAATATATTTCTTAGCCTCCACGTGGTACTTATATTAATTCTATAAATAAGGAGATTTGTACACATTTGTAATAACAGCACTAGAAAAGCATGACAACAAAACAAAGGATCAAAAAAAAAACCCTAAACATGCTCAAACAAAGGAATGAGAGAAGCAATTCACTGCTCTGTTAGTGAACAAAACCAGGTTTGTCTGGCTGTGGAGTGCACGCTACATCGCGCACTGTAGACATGAGTTCAGTAAAATACAATCAAAGAATTAAAGAGTAGTTGCAGATCTACAATAGACAAAGGACACCCCTGAGTGCCTAGCCTTCTCCACAAAAGAGAGAAGCTTGCCTTTTAGGAATGTGTTGAAAGATTCTTGCCTTACTTTATGTTCACTGCCTCTGAAAGGTGCAAATTATTCCTTCTCATCACTCTCTGTTAGCGTGCCAGTGTTTTCTGCTTGTTTCCACTAGAACTAACACAGTCAACAAACTAAAATGTAGCTGACTCAGTCTGACCAGGAGTGCTTTTTATAAATTACAGCTATATTTATGACATGCTCAGGTTTATGTTGTGCTCGGTACCTGTTCCAGAATGCTGCAGTTGTTAAAGAAACACCAACTTTGCCAAAAGAACAGTTTATCTACATAAAGAAATGACACCTGGAAATCCTGCCAAGTGAGAAAAAGGTCAACTGCTTAAGCAAGCAGTGAAGTTAACAAATAGGCCCTGCCTGATACAAGCCTGTTCAGATCTATCATGTGTGCACTGTACATCTGAAGAGTGAAGCATTACCCTTGACTTGTGTAACCTGACAATTTCATTTTTTTAAAGGGAGTTCTTTCTATGGTGGGCATATTTTATTCTTATTTCCCAAGGTGTTTCATATTTTAACTTAGTTTTTTCTACAAGCAAAATGGTTTGAATCAAAAGGAGGCTAAGTGCCTTTTCTTTAAAATATGTGTTAACTTGAATGACTTTATAATCACACAATTTTTAAGAAGATAGATCCACTGGAGAGCTGCCCCAAGATTTAGGTGGTATACCCAAGACACTACTGTTTGGTTTTCGGGCTTCAGCTCTGACCCTCCCAAGCTCAGATGCCAGCAAAGCCTAAAGCTGGCCAGCAGCTCATCTGATTCCCACATTCCCAGGTAGCTAAAGCAGTAACACTGTGGATGGCCAGAACCACACACATTTTAGCTGTTGACCAAAGTAACAACAACAAAGTAACAAGAATTCAAGAAATGTGTTTCTGCCCAAGCTCTCTGTGAGATGCACATTACAGTGGGCACTCTTAAGAGTTCACTTAACCTTTGGCAACATTACATTACAGTATCCTCTTGCAGTGTTTCTCTTGTTCCTAAAGCTTCTTGCATTTCTTGTTTTGCGGGAGAAAAGCTTACACAGGAAGGGTGGGGATTGCCTCCAGCCAGCTTCAGAGCTAGCCTGGTGCTGACAGCACTTTCCTAGGAGAGAGAGAGGAGATAAGGTTTTTGACAGCCTCAGGCTGAGTAAGGTGAGTAACTCCACTCTCCTGTTTCCTAGGAGAACACTCCAACCACTTGACTATTTTGCCTAAGGCCAGCCCAGCTACCATCTTCCTCCTCCATCCCATTTTCAAGTCCTTGTAAATAGTCACTTGACTCTGAGGAGAGCCCTACACTGTGAATCTGAGGGGAACAGAAGAAGTAGGTGTTTAAGTAGCACGCCTTGGCTCCCTGCATGGGCAGGATTTCCAGCATCTTGCTTTTTTGTGAACATTCCCAAGAGTTCTAGGAAACAACGTGCTCAGCAGGAAGGCTGTAATTTTCTCCATGTGGTTCTTGCAAATGCCTGCTTCTCAGCACGAACCCTGTGGAGAGCTTACATGCATTATGTAAGGTCCTGGGTTGTTTTTCGCAGGCCCGACGAGCTGCACTGCTGGGTGGGTAAGGAGGTCACCATCCCGTGTCTCTTCTGCCTCCACCCATTTGCCTGGCTGCCACTGTGCATTTTTCAACACACCATGCCATGCAGTTGCAGTCGTTGCATCTTTCCTCACTAGCACGGCAGCTCTCTCAACCTCTACGTTGCTCAGCTGAAAAGGGAGGCCTATCCTCAAGGCATTAGTGGATCTCATTATCAGGGAAGTTCAGAATACAATTCTGAGTTCAAAGACAAAAACGACATACGGAAAGAATCCCTTACAAATTAAACTTCTCCTCAGACTGAATTTCATATGGCATGCAATTAAAAACACCATCTCTAAAACAGTGATTAGGACAAATTACAGTGATTTGATAGACTTCAGTAGACTTAATACTGGTTCGGGTTTTACCCTACAGAGTACAAATATATTAGCCGTACAAGTACATTGGAAAGCAGTTAAACTCCTTTTGCTTGTGTGTGTGTGAAATAGGAAACATTAATAGGATTTTGAGATAATCGAGAATTAGATTAAATCAAATCCCCCATTGAAATGTTAGTGCCCACTATGGTCAGGGTTGTGTTCCAGATTCAGTGTCAAATTTTCAAATTCAGTACTGTACACTGACTCGCAAAAGAGGATGGCTGATAACTGAAATAAAAATAATAAAGGAGCTATTCACTTGCTGTCTGATTGGGACTCCAAATTCTCATCAAATCAGGAGCAAATACAAAAAGTGAATTTGATCACTTCTATTTTAGGGGTTTTTTTTGATTTGTATTCAACAAGCAGATATGGAAAGATGTTGTTTTCTTTTTAAAAAACATGGCTTGATTTTGTTGATTGTTGAAAATTAGCTTCATGAATATTTCAGTATGGAAAAAGCATTTCATCAAGTATTCACTGACTTCACAGAGCTAATACACAATTGACTTAAAATAACTTATGTTTACAAGGCTGTATTACATGGAAAAAGAGAAACTTACTTGGTCCAAGATGAGTATTATTTATCCCAGCTATCAAAGCAAAAGATCTCTGAGCCTTTTGGACCCAGAGTAAAAAATACTGCAAAGGACATTCCTTACCAGACTATATATTTTTAAGAGCAATGGGTCTGAGTCAGGTCCAGAACTTCTGAACTGAATGGTTCTGTTATCCCCTCTGAATCCATTCCAGTATTTCAGTGAATGGACTAGACAAATTCAGCTAAATGCTGATAATTTTTTAAGGTTTAGTGATATAATCAAAATCCCATATTTCTGATGATGCATAGAGACTGTTGCAGGATTTCCTTAGGAAATCACAACTTTGTGACTGAAAACCAGAACAAATTTGGCTACCAGATATGATAAGTAAGTACAAACATTCCTGTTTGACAAACTGGCTGGAAGTCCATTTGCTAAAAACTGTTAACATCTTTATGTTGATTTCCTAAATGTTAAGTTTACAAAAACTCGGTTGGGTGGGTTTCAGTTTATACATCAAATCTAGAAGGCACACAGATTTCAAATTCAAAGTGCTCATGTCATGTACTTACAGCTATTCTGAAGACACATGTAATAGAAGTCATTAGGAACATTCTTACTAGGCTTTTCATGAAAGCAAGCCACCACCAAATCTACTGCTATGGTGGAATTTTTCTGAGCCTTGTTGTAAAAGAAAGGGCTCAAAAAATAAACTTAATCTTAGATATATGGTTACTTAATAGCAAACCTATCATTCCCCATTTTTACTTTTCGTTTTCTCAATGGTGATAAACAGCGTGGTTTCTATGAACATCAGCAGTACTGTTTTAACTGCTTAGAAGTTTAACATTTTTGACTTGTTTTTGCTTAGAGTTCATATGAAGAAGACTGTCCAATAAACACTTTCTGCATGTATAACACACCATGGAAGGCCAGGGCAGACTCCAGAGATCTCAGGAACCGGAGTAGAAGTATTTAGGCTTGTGTTTTTGGAATTAAGCTGCTGAAATTAAAAGTAAATATAAATAATTCATTTTTATAATGTAAATCATATTACCTGACAATGTGGCGATCTCAGAAAAGCAGCAGATCTTAACAATTTTTGCCATCTTTTAAAACAGATCAGTCTGGAATGATATCCCATTGCTGTAGGTAAGTGCAAGTATGACGGTTCTTCCTAGAATCTGCACTGGCTTGAGTGAATAGCAGAAAAAAAAATCCCACTGGACATAAAACCCCAACTCCCTGGATAAACAAACTTAGATTAAACCCAAGAATTATTTTAGTTCAAAGACACTAGTTCTGGGATAACCTTAAGCTTCAGATAAATGTCAGTTCTTAAGCAGAAGGTTAGATTGGTATCCATAGAATGTGTCACATAGTAAGTAAAGACCTCATTAAAATGAAGGCCAACAGATTAATTACTAAAGTTTCCTACAGTGCAGCCAGAAGTGCTAACTTTGTCTAATGGAGTACTTTTTTTATTTATTAATTTTTTTTTAATAACTAAGAGTATGTCATACAAACATTTACATGAACTTGTAAATAAACATGTTATTCCAGTTGATTTTATCTGCTGAAGTTTTAGAAGTTTAAGAGATTTTCCACATCACAGCACTGCAAAGGCTTGCTGATTGATTATCATTGGTGCAGTTGACAATTACTATATTTAAATTCTTATATTACTGAGATTATATTGTGTCAAAGTTTTTCAATTTTCATCTTTGACTAAAGCATAGGATCTTTTTCTAATTGAATTTGAGAATGATTTTGAAGAAATATCATTATTCCCGGTGCCTATTTGCAGAATGGCAAACAAAACCAATGTAGTGCTCAAATATACTTCATAACTGGTATTAAATTGTGTAATATGGGCTCAGTTGGACTCAAGAGCAGAGACAAGTGATTATCTCCCTCCTTCCCCCACTGCTCCCTGAAATGAGGGACAGTTCAATCATCAGTGATAATGTATAACAGAGTTCCAGGTATATATGCATCGTACCTGAGAAAATCAGACCACTACTATATGTGTCAGCATAGATTTGCAATTAATGCTAACATGAAGGTTTTTCGAATCAAAATAATGCAGTTAAACACTGAAACACTGTTGATTCGAGATACCATTGACTAGATTGCGTCACAGAACTCCTTAATGAAAACCAGTTCCTTTCACAGCCAGTCCTAAATATTATCTATCAATCAAAATCCAGTTTCCTATGGCTGTAGACACCCTTTGAAATAATATGCTATTGGGATAAATAAGGACACTTCCATTTCTCAGCGTCAATGGAGAAGTGCTCAAAGCTTTTGGCTGCCTGTTTATGAATTTTAATGAGGCCTGGATTTGTCTCAGAAGGAGGCAGCCTTAATTTTCAAAGTGATTCAGACAAGTCAGTACAACATTAGAAAACAGTACAGAAGCATGAGCGATAATATAATAAAGCACTTTGATGAAGCTATGTTGGGGAGGGGAATCCGGCTTATATAAAATCACCCCCGCTGTTTCTCCTCCCAAATGATGAAGTTATCAGCTTTAGTTCTCAGTTTCCAATGTCATTGTCACCTTTTGTTGCTAAATAGTTTGTGGTATGGAATGAACAGTAAAAATAGAGGCTGATTGTTATATTTTAGTCTCAGACAGAAGATGATTTGATGCTTCTCAGCCATCAGACAATTACAGGACAGACTCGAGTTAATTTTGGCTTTAGAAAATGTTTGCTTATTTGAATTAATTTCACAGGGTATTTAAACTCAGAACATGATTAATCTTTAGCAGAATCTATTCCATCATTAGCAAGGTCTTCAAGGTTCCCAGGCACGAGCACATCCATGTACTACAGCAGCCTGGCAGTGCCTTCATCCCAGCTGTGGCCACAGGTAGAGGGAAAAGCTGCCCTGACTGGCATCAGGGTCCTATTCCATCCTTCCTCCTCACTGTGATTCTTACATTTCCTATGTTTCCTAGCTGTGGGCAGGCCTATGCATTGTTTTCTTATCTGCAAAATGGAAAACATTACTGCCCAATGTTGCAACACCAGCACTAGCTCATTTATGCAGCATCTTTGATTTCTTCAACAAACGAGCTTTCAGGGCTCTGTGAAAAGCTCTGCTGGTGTGGGCTTAGGAAAAAGCAATAGATAAGGGGAGTCAATATTTGCCAAACAGAAAAGGCCATCTCCTGCATAAGGTTTTCCCCATCCTAGTGAGTCATGTGGAGTGAGAAAGGTCGAAAACACTCAATTCATTACAACCTTGTTGCTTTAGGTGAATGCCATGGTGGCTACAGGAGATCAGTGGTTAGCAGAAAGAGCCAGCTCCTGGGTGGCTGGGTGAGCAGTCCATGAGTTACCAAAGACCTGGGAGCTGGAGGGAAGAAGGCGAGCTGGAGGGAGGAGGGTATCTTTCCTGTTCTTTTAAGAAAAAGGCAGCCCAGGACCCCCAGACGTTGGGAGAACAAACTGATTTCTTCCACGCCCCCAGCTCTATCACCTCAACTCTCAGAACAAGAGACATGTTCCTATCTCTGCTGTGGAAAAACGTGCAGATCTTCCACAAGATCTAGCAGGTGGGCAGAAATGATATGACATAATTTCTATCGATGACAGGGAGCAGAGTGTGGAGTTGTTCAGTCTTTCAGGAAAGACTTTCCTTTGCTTTCTCATCTGAGTCACTTAAATCTTGCCATGCTAATCTTCTGCATCTCCAGTCTGCTTTCTGAAGGCAGACCCTTAAATGTAACAACAGATGGAAATCCCAGGCTTGCTGGGAACCTATGTGACTTTTCACATGTTCAAACAAAATTCTCTCTGTTCCTCCTCTGACCTTACTGCCAGGAACTTATTAAAACACTTACCATAGAAATGAACTAAAGTCATGTAAACTCAATGCTGCTGTTCTTCTCATCTTTTTTTTTTTTTTCCATATCATTATTTTAATTTCTTTCCGTCTTCCTCTTTTGTTCTCATCCTTACCTTCTTCTCCAACCTTATTCCACTTTCTCATATCCTTTGTTCACTTTTTCATGCAGATCTTCAAAAATATATCTATTCCTCGAATTTCTTTTTCATTCTGCTCCCACTTCCTTCAAATTGCCTACTTATACTGTGGTCCAGCTTTCAAATTCTTATCAATTCCCCTGCACTTATGCATAGTGACACCCCCTCGAGGAGCTGATCTATTTCACCTTGTTGCACTTCCCTCATCTCTCCCATATTTCTGTTTGTTGAGAAAGACAAAGGAGACAGTATTTGAATGGCAAATACATAAACAAAACAACTGCACATTTGGAAAAATCCATTCTTTATAGCCAGGAATGGCACACTCTAAGCTAAGTATTGTCACAGTATCTTTAAAAAAAAGGTGGGAAGTAGGTGGGAAGTAGCCTAAGCTCAGCACTTGATCCTTCTGTATAAGAGCACATGTTATTTTATATTCATCACAGTTAATGAGAACAGCTGATGGTAAAAAGAACATTTAGGAAGTGGTACATTCATGCAATATATAAAATTCTTCATTCTGCCACACCCATAGAAAAATGCTTTCTGGTTTTGTGCCTTGCAATACATTAACCATTAGCCCAACACCAGAGTTGTTGTTAGCTGGCTCTGTTTACTGTCTGGGCAGGTGATAACCACACCTATCCATGAGGAGAGTCCTTAACATTTTCCTGGAAGGGGCATAGAATAGTTTGGATTTCTGAAACTTTTACCTGGTGAAGGACTAGGGATTTGTTACAGGCACATAACATACATTTGGATTATTACCAAAAAACCCACGATCTCCCAGATTCCTTCAACCATTTGTAAATGCAAAATAGATCAAACACTAACCCCAGAACAACAGAATAATTCACACAGATGTGAAGCATCATAATCAGCAATTGGTCAGACAATATCAAGTAAAGGACACTTTTGGATCTAATCTAGTAGGTAGATAGGCAGATTTTATCCTCTTTTCACTGCTGCTCACTTGCTTCTGTAACCATTGGCACTTCACAGCCTATGTTTGGATTCCTCCAGAGAAACTGTTTTATATTCTTAAAGTAACTTAGCAAAAGTGAACGTCTCTGTAGGCTTTGGAACTGTGAGTCTTTAAACAAGTAGTAGTGTGCCAGTTTCTCAGCCATATCACAACCCTTGGACATTGCTTCAGGACACCCAAATAGCAAGCCTGAATTTCTTGGATTTGTGGTGTTCAGACTGTAGCTAATAGCCCCATCTCTTTCACATTCTTAATTCCCATTACTTTTTACATTATCCTGGTGTCTGGGAGTCACAGTCATGGATTTGGGTCCCCTGTGTGCTGGCTTGGGGAACACCCTGCAAGATAACTAGTCACTGACTCCAGAAAGTGAGCATAATGAAATGTGTTCTGACACCAGAATTGTCCAGGAATGCATACTACTAAGCCTCATCTGCCAAGAACAGTGTGTATATATATATACATGTGTATGTATGTATGTATGTGTATATATATATGTATATATATAGATAGATACACAAATATATATGTACATCTATATATATATGTACACACACAAACACAGAAGATTCTTTCCCTAAACAGGTCATACTGTGGAAATCACCCAGCTAAGCCACATGAAAAGGCTGTAAACTGGTCCAAAGGTACAATTAAGAGAATTTCTGTTTGTATGAGAATCTCTTGCTCAGGAATACTAATCTCCTGACAGAAGGGCTGCTTAAGAATGCAGTAAAGATTACAAAATCACATAAGAATGTACAAAGACTTTAAGCAGGGTTATAAAGATAGTAGTATTTATTAAAAGACACGTTCTCATGCATCTTAGGGCACCACGTCCGAGGAAAACAATTAAAATATTTAACAAACATGTGAATTTGGAGCTCAGAGGTCTGATGCTTTCTTAACATAAAAGTGATGTTTATTGTCCGGTAGATGAAAACAACGTTTTATATCCAAAATGGCAAATTAGATCATTGAAATCCTCATTAGGTACAACGCCTATTTTGCTAAGAAGGAAAGAGAGGGTGTAGGATTTTTGTATTGACATGAGCTTTCATGCCCAAGCCATAAACAGCATTGATGTTACCTGGCATTATAGATTAGGCATTCCTGGGTCCCAGTCCTGCAATGAGATTTGGAAATTTTTTGTCCATCCACTGAAGAGTAAGCAGAAAGTTCTTGAATATCAGAACAACTGTCAACCTCATCAGGTGGGAATGAACTTCAAAACAGGAAAATATAAAGCAGCACAAGCCCTAAAGCCACATTCTGTGTCTTGAGACAGAAGTTATGAACCACAGAAATCCTGTGTCAGCAGATCTGAAATCATGCCAGGCATGCAGGGAATAAAGAGATTATCAAAACTGGGATGAACTAAGCCCATGACGTACAACCCTGCAAATGATCTGCTATTCAACTGATGCCAGCACGGAGCTTTCAACACCGTGGACAGATGTTTGAAATGCTTAATGGGAGCAAGAAGCACTGCCTCCGCATGTTCAAGCTGCTCCTGGAGCATCCTCAAGTGCTTGGCCGGGCAAGTTCAGCAGCAGTTTAATTTTCTGTTCCCAGAATTATGACTTCCCAGGCTGCCAGAGACCCTGCTGCTGATCTGGGTGAAATGCTCAGGTTTTATGTTTTTGAATAAGCAAGTCTCTGGCAGCTGCAGGATATTTGTTTGTTCTTCATATACACAAACAGGGCATCTCTAAGCACTGGATCTGAAAACAAACATGAATATTTGTTACAGAGGACGTGTATTCACAGACTACTAGGTCCCCATAAATCCAGTCTTACAGTATATTAAGAGAAAATAATGTGTTTAGTCAAGTGATCTATATCTTAATAAAAATACAGTGGTACATATTTCCAGCCACTGCAAGCACATAATCTTAAATACATCCCCTTAGGTATTGGGGAATGGTAGTCTTTTCTTCATCCCATTTTACTGACGAGAAAATCAAGACCACAGCTTCTTGCAAGAGGAACTTGTCACAGTTTAGATCTGATCTCTGGCACTGAGAGAAATCCCTTTACTGTAAGTTGAGTTAGCTTTACGCCTGGTTTGGGGGCACATGATTCTTTCAGGACCTTGAGGTGGTAACAGGACTATTTGAGCTAAGGCTCAAATGATCAACTATCATAAACAAGCATGCTTTTCTCTGTTTGACTGGAACAATGAAAATACAAGCAATGATATGTTCTCCCTTTTTTAATTTTATGGGAATCTGAAAGTGCTAAGCACTTCAGACATGCTTTTCTTAATAATTTTTATTAGGAGACCTTGTTTAAATGGATAATAATATCAAATCAGTAAACTTCACTTTATTGGCCTGTAAAGTCTGTCTTTGCTGCCAACTGATTTATTTTTCTTTGTTATATTCATTGCAGAAAGCTTTTTTTAAGGATTAATTTTTCCTGAGATGCATATTATTCTAGATAATGTCCTGGGTTGAAGTTTAGTCCTTTCCCTCAGAAGTTCTGGCCCTATAGATTTTTTTTTCTCTTAATTTGCAAAGACAAATTGAAAAGTCTTAATTTGGTCCGGAAATTGGAAATTCAAAGACCATGCAACATTGTTCTTCTCTCTACATTATATATTGAACTGCCTGTATAGCTGCCTCATGGACACTATAGTTTATGGCACAGATGCTTGTAGGAGAATAGAGAAACAAGGAAAATATTTCCCTTTCCAGATGATTTTTACCTCTGTACTTATGAAAGCTGAGCTCCCCATCGAAGGAATCTTTGGTCACCTTCATGGTCAGTCCCAAGTGAAAAGGACATACCATGAAAGAAGAATGGACAGATTGATATTCTCCATACCTGCACACTGGACCCATAGAAGGGCTGTAACAGTGTTTAGAAACAGAGGACACCATTAATTATTTTTGGGGCTTGTGTCCCAAAGTAAAGGGCTGATTGAAAAGTGTTGGATTTTTGCTACAGAACTTTCTATGACCTGCTTTGTTTAAAATTTCACCAAAGCTACAAACTGCCTTGGATATTCACAGAAAAGTCCAGAAAAACCTCCTCTGGATATTTGAATAGAGGTACCTGGGGATCTTGAAATTTATGTAGAGATGTTAATATCTTCACAATGAAAATCATTTTTCAAGCTCTCAAAGTTTTTTTCTAGCTTCTCATATTTCTTCAGACTTGTGATTTCAGACTTCAGTCATCACTCTTTCCCCAACCCTTAAAAACTGATGTGTTAGGCTGCTTCACATTCTTTATTCCCTGTTACTGGAAAAATAAATACAATTGCTCCTGCCTGAAACATTCTTTTTCCCAGTAAGCCACTCCTCTCCCCATCCAACACTGAATTTAAATCTGATAAACATGGTGAAGAATCATACATTTTGTGGGATCCCAAGTCTTTTGGGAATTAGCTAGTACCCTTCTTGTATTTTGCAGCAGTGCTAATAAAACACATAATTGGCAGTTATTTTTTTCTTCTTTGTAGTCAAAGGCAATTGAACATTATTTACTGTGTGGACGGTATGAGCCTGAATAATATGAATTATAATCATAAAGAAGCTTTTAGGTGAGTGGGAAATAACAGCCAGGGTTTTTTTCCCCACCTTAAGAAAACCAGCAAGCAAACCCAGGAACACAACAAACACAATGCCATTTTAGTGCATTTCTGGGAATACTTAATTAGAACTACATGGCACAAGTCAATATTAAAGCTCCATAACAAATTCATACCTTTTAAAAATTCACTGGGATTCAAATCTAAACAAAAGCTGCTAAGTGACAGAGAAATAATAGAATTACTGCTGTATGCTAGGATACTGGCTGTAACAAAGAACCATGCCATTCTTTGTTGTCAGCCCCACAGAGGTTCCAGAAGAATTTATTCCCCTTGTGCACCAAAAGAGAAAGACAAAAAATACAAATTCTCCTTAACCTTGCGCAGGAGTATGTAACACTGTACAGGTGTTGCATACGTAAATGCTTCCTAAATAGAGGGTTAGTCAAAGAGTTTAGAGGAGAAGACTCTATATGGCAAAAGAACAATGCTTTGAACTAATTTCTCAAATTTTTTTTAAATATGGGGATGTCATACAGGATACAAATGGCAAATAACATCCTGAAGTATACATGAAAACTGTTAATAAATAAAATTTTTAAGACCTTCATGATTTTTTTACACTGTACAGCTTCAGCAGCAGCTTCAACACCCCTTCTACAGACACCTTTCATTTTCATAATAATTGGTTTCCATACTGAAACACATCCAAATTCATCCAGCTTCATGTGGAGAAAACCTAATATCTGTATCACAAATAAGCTGATCTACAAAAAATCTGGGTCCAATCAATTACATCTACAATTTGGCTTCAGATTTTTTCCACATGATATTATTGTTATGTAGAAACATTTTTCTCCTTCTACCCAACAGGTCTTAAAAAATATGTCCAGACTACTCACAGCTCAGCCACTGACAGATCTTTCTCTTGACCCTTGACAAATGCTGCAACACACCTTCCACATTCATTCACAGCCTCTCCTCCTGACCTGTCCATTTTTCTCACTGACTATGCTTCACATCTGCTGCAGATTTTCTTCCTCCCCATGCATCAGCCCAAGCTGAGCTCTCTGGATTACCTACAGCTGATCCTCTCCCCGACCCTTCCTGCACCTGACTCCTGCCTCCACACAGCCATCCACACCAGATACTGCTTTTCTAGCTGACACCATCCAGCTTTTCCAGGCTCTCCTCTGGGACATGGACGGAGCGCCCAGGGAGTGGGCAGCACCCACGTCGTTTGTGAGGATGCTTGGCAAAATACTCGGGGTGGTTGTGTCCCTGCCACGCTCTTCAGTATTGTCTGACCAGTAATTTCTTCTCAAGACACGGCTGACTGTCAAGGAAGACTCAGTGTTTGATGTTGCAAGACCCTGCAAAACGTACTCTGTTTTGCACCAGTGCAGTGACTTTTGGCTGGTGGGTGTCTTATTAACTTTTTAGCATCAAGTAAAGCTGGTTTTTTAAACCTGATGAAATTACAGGGCCATGAGAGAGAACTTATGAAAGTCACTATTGTAATGCTACATGCTGCATAAAGTGCTCTAAGCATGGTGTTTGCATAGCTCTTCCAACTATGGCTGAGCAAAGACGTGACATACAGACTATGTTTATAAAATGTCACATACGCAAAAGCTTTGTTCAAGGAGTTACATGGCAGAGGCATAAAACAGTTTTAGTATAAAACAAAAAAGGATGAGATTGATTAGTAGTTAGAAGTGAGAGCTACCTCTGGGCTGCCTCTGATACACAGGCATCAGGAGAGCAAAACAGCATCTTCTTGGAGAGAGATTAGGAAAAGAAGGTGTTAAATGAGAAAGAAGATCTTTACAGACCCTTAGCACCCAGTGCTTACTAGAAACCCTGTAAGTTTCTCAATCAGAATACCTCCATGGAGAAACAGCATTTCACAGTCTGACATTAATTATCCCTTCTTTTGTATCAAATTCTGCATCAGTGACCTTGCTGGTTTTCGGAGAAAATGTGAATGAGAGAAAGGTTTTTCTTTCTTGCTAATGTTCGTATTTCCTACACACACTGAAGTCTGATCATGTTTATAAAAATTCAAGTATAACCAAGATGTGGCAAAGCAGATCATACATATTAAAGTGCAGTGTGGATTGCACACTGACGTCTCTGTATCTATCTAAGCACGTAGCATGAAACCAGCCTCTTGTCAGAGATGCTTTGACTAAGCACACGCATCCTAGGTGTTTAAGTGTTTTGTGGTGCCGGTTTTCACCCTTTGGGTTTTGGTGTGTGAATTTAATTATCAAAATAAATGTTTGTGGGTGAGTTTTGGTCTGCAGACTACAATTTAGCACATGGATGAAAATGGGACAGACTAAAATCTAATTTACATTGTAAAATGCAGCTGGATGTACTGAAGTACAGCTGGGATGCACAGACATGGAGTTTTTTGATGGTTACAAATATTGTGAAGTAACTGAGCATTTCCAAAAGCAGTGAATATAACACTGTGAGGTCATATTTTATTTTTTCAATATTCTACACTGAGGAATGAAAGGTAGAAAAATCTCTTTTAAAAATGCAGTCTGTTTTGCCTTTTCCAGCAAAATATTTCTTCTCTTTTCTATACAATGTATGTTGAAAAGAAATGATCAACCTGGTTGGATTTACTTTTTTTTACACACATCGTGTATCAATGCAATCCTGAGAAGAATTTTATGTTCCATAATCCTGTCCAGAAATGTTTTTATCATGAAATAATAATTGCCCCCCTGAAAATCCAAACCTATAACACTTAATTAACACATTAACACTCTAAAATGGAAAGAGGATATGTGGAACTATTTTCAGTTGCTATCAATTGTACATGACTGTGCTTCTGAAGCACTTAGCACACAGGGTTTGCTGATGCATTTTCTGAAGGGGATAGGTTTTGTTAGAATGATTATTTCTGTAAAGAAATATATCGTAGGTTTTTGCCTTCACTTGCCATAATGCACACAGTAACATCTGGGAAAGCTGAACACATTGTAAAAAAGGCAGACCACAAAAAATAAATTGAAACTGCATTTTAAGCCCATTTTACACTTATATATAAAGACATTTATATATCAAGAACACAGGATGCACAAATATTTTCTCATTTGGCTCCTGAGTAGAAGATAACATGACTGGAAAAAATTGCTTATACAACTAAAATTTCATCTGAATAGTTGTGTGTGTGATTCATGCCATTCTATTCAAAGTATAATTTTAGTCTCCTTTCACTTGCCCTTGAAAAGCTTTTCAAGAGAATCTTAAGAAAGGGAGGGAAAAGATAGGATGTAGAAAAATATGAACATCTTTCTTCTCACTAAAGAAGCACCAAAAGAGCTCCTTGTGGTTATAGGCTGTATCCAATAAGAGCTGGGCTACAGTGGAATTTAGCAAGAGATTAGGTGTCTAAATTGTAATCCCAAGAGACTTGCCTGTCCAAGTCCCTCATGTCTTCCTTAAAGACTCTGAGGTCACATGTGCAGAGCAATGGGCTTTGCACAGAACAAGTGAGTGACTTGTTCCCCTGCTGCACGGTGCGACCTGGCCACGGCAGCAGGGGCCGTGCTTAGGGTGGCACCAGACTTGGCGGCTCTTCTCCCACCAGTGGATAGCTCTCTGCCACTTCTAGTACCACCAGGCTGCACAGCCCTGGCCTGGGCTAGGCTCCAAAAGTCCTTCCCTAAAAGGAGACCAGAGATCATTTTCTCACAAATCGAAATAGTGGATGTAACGCCAAAAGAATACACTACAACACAGAGAGTCAGCCAGCCCAGGATCGCAGTCACTAAAGGAAGATAGTTTTTACGATGTGATGAGAAATAGCTCCATCTTCTAGTAGAGCTATGAAAAGTCTCCTCTGAGCAACATAGATGACACCAGCAGTCAGAAAACCAAAGAGGTGCCCATCAGGTGCTCACTGTTTCCTTCTATAGGTATGAAAACATCTTATCAGTTGAGCCAGTGACCATTTCAACACATTTGCTTGTCATCCTGATTTATTTAAATTTAACTTTATTTAAGTTGATTATTTCCAGCTTGTTTGATACTGAAAACTAAGGCCTGATCCTAAGCAGTGTAAACTTGTCATGTGGTCATATTTATGCTTAAAGAGTTATTGAGTAAACTGTGGAGGTGAGCTGCACCCACACTCTGGGTTAGAGCCTGCCTACACCTGACACACAGCATCAGGAAAGTAGTCATTGGTGCTTGGATGGACTATCTACATTAAAACAGATCTTTTCCTAGCAAAACGTGTTTCTGGGGCTATTGCTCTAAGTAGATATTAGATCTCATATCTCATATTTCATTCAGAGGATTGCTGGATATCAGTTTAGCGAACTTACTTTGTCGAGCAGTTGACACTTGGTGATGTGCTTTGATGTTTACAAAACTCCCACCTTCGATTTTGTGAAAAACACTTATGAAATCTGTAGCATGGGCACAAAGGTACATGGAGTCCAAAATGTTCTCATTATCTTCACTAAAACAAACATTTCTCTTGAGATGCTCCACTGGAACTTTACTACTCTACTTCTCTGCTGACGGCCCTAATGCAAGAAAGGTAGAACAGCTGTTAATGCTAGTGGCAGAGTAGTATGGTGAGCTTTCTTGTGTCTAGAAGTGTAGGATTGCTTGTTGTGCTCTAAGCCTGCTCTCTCAATGCCTTTAGCATTGGATTAGGTGGATTATCGTGTTCTTACCATTACATTTGATGCCTTAAGAGTTTTTGATTTTTCTAATTTTTGTAGATTTTAGAAGTAGTTGTATAGCACGCATAGATTTTAATGTAGCTGTGTTTTCCCACACTCTGCAGCCTAATGTTTACACACACCCAAACCCTGTTACCCCATCCCATATCAATCCCTCTAAATTCCGTCAGCATGTTTACTCTCCCTTTCAAGGTGGAATTGTACAAAACACCTTAAAATCTCCACCAGAAGATACACTCATAGACACGACGACTTTCAAGCCCAGAGCTTTGTAAAACGTCCAGGAACTGCACGTGCTTCGAGGAAGATGAAGATGAGGAAGAAAGGGTCCCAAAACGTCCCCAGACTCAATTCCCAAGAGCTGTCTCCGGGGGAAGAACCGGGGGTGGCCAGACAGGGGTTGTATGAAAGTCATTAAAGAAGTTTGTGACACCTGTATCCTGTGCGTGTGCGTGTGGACTGTATTCTTGGAAGCCTGGAGGCTCATTAAAACCTTTATCCCCTTATCTTATCTCCGACACTAAATTGGCCTGGAGGTTTTTTTCTCCACAGCCTTTTAGGCATCACCTTTTACCATGTTTCCTTAGATATGGAATCTCCTTCAAGAACAGGTTGGAAACAGGCTTTTCAAGATGTAGCATGTGTTCAAATCCTGGATATTTACCTTATTTGCCATACGGAAAAAAGGTTACATAATATAACTATATCTGGTCTCTCAAAATAAAGTGTGAATAAATCAAACTTTACTGGACGACCAGCCTCTGACCTTGAGCTTCCAGTTCCCCTTCAGATAGATATACCTGTATGGAAAAATGCTTCCAAAGCCTTAAAAATAAATATGTGAAGTAGAAAGTACGCATTACAAGGCATGCTATAGATTGAAGGAGGTCCATTTAGAAAGAAAATATCCTCTCATCTATGCAGAAATTAGTCTGCTGTGAATATCACTGTAGTAAAAGGAGACCATTTGAAACCCCACATCTCAGTAAACTCAGAACCTCTTTCACTTTGGTGGGCTTTTTTGTCGCTGTTTTTTTGTTGGTGGTGGGTTTTTTATAATACTTCTTCTTTCCATGCCTCACAGTGACTTTTAGAGTACGGACATTAGGCCTTTAATGCTGTTACGCAATAGAAGGAATAAAGACTGGTTTGCCATGGCCAGACAAAGTTTGTGCCTGATACAGACTCTTCTTCCATACTGCTCTCCTGAGTCTCTCCTAACAGGGCAGAGACGGCGTATCGTAACTGCTGACCTGGAGCTAACTCTGTGCTTCAGGTACCAACCAGTCTACACATGCACATGGGTTGACTGGATCACTTCTGACAAACAAACCGTATCTTTGCAGGGAAAACCTCACCTGTGGCAGTGACTCGAGCCTCTCTTTCTTCCCACCTTCCTTCTCTGTTGTTTTAGACACTGATTTCAACCGATGTTAAAGGAAAACTTCTCTGAGTCTTCCGTTGCTCCGATGCTGGAAAAAACTTGCTTGCAGATTCCAAGTTCTTAAGCAAAAAGGAAGACAGACAGACAAGTAGAGATTGCATAATGATAATTTCCTCAGGAAACCATGTTAAAAACAGATTCCTGAGTCCTTAGATGTAATAATTACCATCATTACCACATAATACACATTTATATTAGCATTAACTCACTGAATACAGGTAACCTTTGGAATTTAAAGTGGATAACGCCCTTTTTTTGGTCATTTAAAAAAGAATTAAATCTGAGGCAATTAAGAATCATTGAACATGGAGATCCAGCTTTCGAATTTGAGTGCCAAAATTAGCAAGCTTTCTATATTTAGCTGTTTAACCTATATGCTAGATATTTGTCACATACCCAAGTATTCTGCTGGAAATTTCAAAAGCCACATGTGGTCTTGGTCTCCTTGAATCACACAAAGATATTTGAATGGCAAACACATATGCATGTGTATTGGTTATACACAGGTTACTGCACAGATCCTCCGTTTAAGGGTCTTATATTTGCCCAGGTAGGAAAAACCGTATTGCCTGCTCATGATGAGGCAAATAACAGATCGGATAGAGCATATAATAATAACTCTTATGTGATCATAAGCAGGGGAAACGTATGGAATAATTATTCCCTGTTCTAAAACTGATGAACTTCGTACGAAGAGAGTAGGTGACAACTTCATAGAACAACGTGTTTGAGTTCAGTGGTTGACGTTCTTGTCTCTGGAGGTTGAAGATGCTACCAGACAAACCGACAAAGGAGCACAAAACCACCAGTGATCTCCAAGCCGCAAGTTATTCTGGAACAGGGTCTATTTCTTGGGCATCTGCTGCTAACCATCATTTCTTTAGATTGTTTTGTCAAGAAATAGGATTTTATTTAGGCAAGTGTCTGTGCAGTTACATATATCTGTCAAGCATCCCCAAACCCTACACACAGCAGCAGAGTCCCCTCTCTGTTCCCATGCTCTCTGATCGAGGACTAGACCACACTCTGGTAGTTACTTGCCGCTAGAGCACGGAAAATATTCAGACCATTGCGGTTGTTCAGATGTCAAATTTTAACAAGCAAGCAGAGTTGGGGTGAAAGGGACTTTCAGGTTCAAAACAGCTCTTGCATTCTTGTAAGCTGAGTTCGCAGCCTATGAAAAAAGAGGCCCCAGTCTTCACACCATAACGGGACCCAGTACATAAAATATCAAGACCAAACCACAGTATATTTTGACATCCCTTTTAATTAGCGATTTTGTAAGAAAGGAGTATTTTATCTTGTTATTTATTTTCATACTGATTGCCGTTGTTTCTAATTTCTGTTCAGAAGTTGTGCGTCATAAGGTGTTATGTACATTTCCTTGTAAAAATTAACACTTTCACAGCTGTGGAGAACCCAGTGGTCAGAAGGCATCAAAAGCATCTTTTCACCAGAACATATTTCATTCCTTAAATACAGCTTCACACAGCCCTTTCATACTAATGCTTTATAAATTAATCATCATGAATGGATGCCAAGTAGGTTATACATTTTCTTGGTGAAGGGGAAATGCAAAAAGCCAACCTCCTATTTGCTCTAAAACAGAGGCCCCCTGTTTATATCTTGCTGCCTATTTAATAGGAAAAGTTATGTTTGCATTTTCCAGAGAGTTCCCATGCTGTTCCTGGGTAGGTAATATGAGACACTTTCCTAAACAAAAAGCACTTAGGTTGTCCTTGTTTTGAAGCATGCTAGTTAAGGGTGCATCTATAAATATGAAGAACATCTCTTTACCCTCTCTTTACAGAGAGGGTAATCAGGCATTGGAACGGGCTGCCCATGGAAGTGGTGGATCCTCCGTCACTGGAGGTGTTTAAGAAGAGCTGGATGTGGCACTTGGTGCCATAGTCTAGTAACTGGTAGTAGTGGATCAAGGGTTGGACTTGATGATCTCAGAGGTCCCTTCCAACTCGTATGATTCTATGATTCTATCCTATGCACATAATTTGTTCGCACAAAGTAAACTATGTTCAAGCAAATAAAGTTAGTATAATACAATGCACTTCACGGGAAGAAAAGGACAACATTTTTCAGATGAATGTACTGAAAAATGTCATTTCAGATTGATGATGAGGGTCCAAGTGACCTCCAGCACATGAAATACCAAATACAAGAGAATGTAAGCATTTTTAAATGAATGCAGTATGTCATTGTTTTATCTGGGGAAAAAAGAGGTTTTATAACTTCAATTAAGTTTTAAATACAAATTATAGCCAAGAAGAATATTTCAGTTGAATAAGAATCAATTCTATTTTCTTGTCCAGGCACAGAATTGACTCATTCATTATTTGCAGAGCTCTGCTTGTAGGTAAAGTCAAAAGGGGACATCTGCATAAAATTACATAGAATTGACTTCTTTAAAACCTGAATATTACCTAGATAAACTTCTAAGGCCGCACTTACACAAAAATACTTAGAATTTACTTTGGCAAAAGCCTAAATCTTATCTAAGGTTCACTGATTTATGCACCTACTCAATATGTATGCCTAGAGAAGGCACTTATATTTGTCAAAATTGTATGCAACTTCATTAGTTCCTCAAGGCTCTCTATTTTTAGTGATTCTTGCATGCATGAAACTCAGAGCGTATAAAATAATTTTAAGCTTTATTTAATACAGATTGCTCTCAAGTCTACATCAGACCAAACAATTAATTTCTTGTGTCTCTATATTCAGAGAGGCAGCTTTTATACACTGTAAAATTAAAACAGTATCAAGAGAATACCAGAATTGTGTGGAGACCCTACAAAGAATTGCAAATTAAAAAAACAAAGCCTTTAAGCTTTTACCATTTTCAAGAAAGAAACAATACCTGTTTGCTGCCAAAGTTTTAAAGACCAAATTGTGGAACCAGGCAGCTCCCCTAATCATACTGGGGTGGTGAGAAATTCTTCTGCCAATAAAGAGGAAACACTTTATTCAGTTTATTCGACTAATCTAGTCCAGTGCATGAAACTACCAATAGCCTGAATGAGATATTAAGAATAAAAGCAACACCAAAATTTAAGACTTTTTCTGTTCCTATGAAACCAGACTATAGAACCCGAGATCTACCAGCAGTAGAAAGTCTTGGTGATCAGAAACAATCCTTTTGTTTTAATTTCTGTACACACTTGCTTGACTGGATACATTCATTTAATGTCTAAATCTTATTTTAACTTTAGAAAATTGATTACATAGCCAGCACATTTATGATAGTGCTACTGCTTCACAGAAATACCTTTTTTAATGCCATTTGTGTTCATTTTAATTAAATTCCTGCTCTATTCAAAAGCAATTTGACATCAACCATAAAGAAAAGAGTCATCACAGAGTAACTCAGCAATGAACCACTGACCATTTTTAACACAATAAGCTACAAACTGTTTAAATAAATATTCACAAGTATATAATAAGTTTTTTATTAGCCCTTCATATGGACCTCAAGACTAAGTTCATTAATTTTATAGTCAAAATGTCTTGGTTCTTACCAAACAATAACAATCTAATATTCTTGGAGAAACTAACATTACTATTATAAAAGAAAAAAACAGACCAAACCAAAACAAAACCCCACCAAAACTACTTACACCAAGTTCGTTTGCTTGTTGATGTAAATCAGTCCACCTGGGGAAAAAAAAGAGGCTTGAACCTCATGAGATGATCCTTTTCTTCCTGTAAAGAAGATACTAGTTTCCACAGAAGCCAAGACCACACAGATTTGTTGTTCTGTAGGTGCAACAAAATGATGTTGAATGTCCTGTGTCTTAGACTGGTCTAAAATAGGGCTATTATTTGGAATGTTTTCTGAAAACTGACTCTTTCTGGATGAACCACAACACGATGTTGGGAACTTTATAATTACAGCCGTGACTCTGCACCATGCATTGCACATGACCTGCATACTGAGGGAGAAGAGCACAAGCAAGAAGGAATGCCTTTTGCCCTTGCTGAAACTTACCTTGTCTCGTTTTATCCACTGTGTGCAGGCCTAAATCACTTAGAAGACAGATGCAAAACTAGCAGCACCCTACAATCCACATGCTACTTGCTGTTACTGCTCGAGTTCCCATGAAATGCTAAAACAATGATGAAATATCCTGAGAAATGCAGCTGAAAAAAAACTCCAGACCAAAACGTTCTCAGACAGATTCAGATCCGTAGAAATGCTCGCAAGATATTTAAAAAGATTCCAACTGAAGCATCAGTCCTATGAGAAAATGTGAGTGAAGTACTTGAGCAAAATCGGCCTGATTTTCAGAGACACTCAGCAGTTGGAGCTCCCATTTAGTTCACCTCTAAGATTACATAAAACAGTCTATTTGTGCAATCTACAGACTTGAAAAGAAAAAGGTCTCCAGTGATCTCTCATGAAAGTATCTTGGCAGATAAATGCAAATAACAAAAGAGACATTGTCTGTCTTTCTTGAAACGGAGTGCTGGAAGTCCAATAGGTTTTCCAAACACAGTTATAAGCATTTTATTCAAAGAGGGTGAAACTATCCACAACACTTTTAATGTTCTCTTTTCCTTAAAGAGTATTTCTGTTTAGTGGCTTTCCTCCAAGTTTTTCCAAATTGCTCTGTGAAGTCATGAGGAGTATTTGATGGAAATAAGAACAGCAAATACTACAGATAAAAGACAACAATGACTCTGAAGTAATTGAGAAAAGAAGTCAAATCTGTTCCAAAACGGAATTTTGTTTTCTTTCTGGTTCTGCTTCAGCATGTTTTCCCTAAAAATGACACAATATTTCTTCTAGGTGTGCAATTAGCTGGCTGAAACACACATTATACAAGTATATATTTATATAAACATGTATACACCTCAACATACACACATATGGATATACAGTAGAACAGTGTATATATATCCACTTCCCACTGAATGCAGTCTATGGTTTACTGCTTTAAAATTTTTTTATTTTCACTCTTACTTCCACATTTTTATTTAAGAAGCGGAAGTCAGCGTCTTTGCAACGTGGAGTCCATTGCAGACTCTGAAACACAAGAGTATATGTTTCCTCCCGACATCATTAAACAACCCATCATTAATTAAAGAGCTAGGAAACTGTGACGCTGTTTACTGGCTACACAGACCCCGGGTATGAGTTTGCTTCCTCACCTTCAAACGCTCTCCCCTTGAACCCTCTGCTCTAAAGGGGAACTGCAAGTTGGAAAAGGAAGTGCACAATGCCTCACCAAGGGAAGACCATGCATCAGTAGAAGAGCCGAGCCCAGGGAGGTCCTCCTAGGGCATCACGACTCTGCAGGGCTCAGGGAGCAGCAGAGAACTCAAACAATGCTCAGAGTGCCAAGGCTGTGGCATGGGTGCCAGGGATTATGGGCTAATATGCCTGCAAAATCTCTTCCCACACAATGCCTGGGGCTACAGGTTTACCTCTGTCTTGTGATGTGACACAGAGATTAAAGACAGAGGGTGTCAGAGAGTCACCTGGGCAGAAACCAGGTCAGGCCACAACTTGCCACCACTACAATTAAGGTTCCCTTTTCACTGAACAGGCCAACACTCAAACCAGAGCTGTTCCCAAAGATCTAATCTTCATTCTGCCAGCTGATAAAACTAAAAGAGCTGTCAAGAAACTTGCTTTAGCACCAAGAACCCAGGAATATTCAACTACTGATTGATGTCTTTCCTGCAGGAGCCGGGAAAAAAAACCTGTTCAGTAAAGACTTTAGGTTAGAGCTCTCCACTGGGCTTTGACAGACAAATGCCAGCCTCTGGGTCACAACAGGCAGGGAAGCAACTCGATCCCAGGTGGAGCAGGTCCCAGTATTGCAGTCCTTTACAGTGGAAAGCAGAGGCACACAAAGGAATACAGTTTTGTCACCGTGCAGAGGGGAAAGGCCAGTGGAGAGCAAACCTTTCCTTCCTTCCAGCCTGCTAAGGTCATTCTCATTAGTGCAAGCACTATCACTCATTGCCCACTCAGACCTTGGAATACAATACATGTAACCGATTTCATATTAATCTGTATTGGAACACAGCAGAACGTTATGGGCTTATTTGCTTTTTATAAACCCTTAATAAGGGCAGGTAGAGAGAACTGGATGACAGGTTAATGTTCATAACTGCCTTGAGCCCAGAACATTCTGTACCCAGCCAAAAAAGCACACAGCTTGTATGATCTACATCTGTGAAATAGAGATAGAATTAACGCAGACAGTATTTCTTATTCATATAGCCACTTCAGAAGAAAATACTTCTAATAGAATGAATCCCAAGTACTAGAAAAGACAAATAAGATTTCCCCAATGACTACCTTCAATCTTTGTTTACAACATCACAAAGAGAAAAGGAAAAAAAAAATCAAATTCTGTGACTTAATTATTTATCTACCTATTATTTATTCATTCACCTAGTACTATCTCAGTAAACGAGCATGTGGTTTGGCTGCTCAGCTTTCCACTAAGGATTCTGGCCAAACACTCCTGCACAAAGGAAATCCAGGGAGTATTTTCATTTAAAAACACAAAGAAAGCAGCCCTATCTTTTCTAATCTCTTTCATGACAGCTTTAACTGGTGACGGACGCATTCCAGACAATTTAGTTGAAGCTTGGTTATAGTCTTGAAATATTTGGAGAGTTCTGAAGTACCCTCATGCTCTATTGTGCCCCTGAAAGCAGCTCCCAGAAAACCTCCTTATCTCTGGAATATACTGAGAAGGTGTATTTGATTACACATTCCAAATACAGAGAAGAAGAAATGAATGTGGGCTTACATACACACATACACAAAACCTTGCCCATGTAAGCTGAACTGGTTTATTTGAGGATACTGTTATTCTCAGAAAGTGTAACTCGCAACTCCATCAGGCTTGCTCTGTCTCACTTTGAGTTCCCCTATTTTGCTTTTTGCCTGAGAATCACAGCTCCTGCCCTAACTATGCAAAACCTGCTGCTTTCACTTCACATCATTTCCCCAAAATTCACTCCTCTATCTTGTTTCTCTACAGTGAAGCAAAAAAAAAAAAAAAAAAAAAAAAAAAAATAAAATAAAATCAGTCACAATAAACAAAGTATCAGGTTTTGTATCTGATCACTGTCAAAAAAAGGCAAAGTCTATGGCGAAGGAAGGATTTGCCAAAAATCTGGTCAGGTTCCAGTATAGAAAAATATCCAGAATGTGGCAAAATCCTTCCATAAACCTGGGCCAGTCTTCACCATTACAGCATCTCACATCTCTAGTCTTTCCCACACCATCTTGTAAAGTATTTTTAGCTAGAGTTCAGCATGAATGCACCAAAGCTGAGCCACCACAGCAATTGCCCCCTACAGTGAACAAAGAAGGGAAAAAACCAAACAACTCCCAAGCCTTCAAACTAAAAAAGCGAGACGTGGGTGGCTGGAGGAAGCCAGCTCTCAGGGTAATAAATGTAGTGGGGAGGGTCTGTGACGTGCACAGTGACGTGCCTTCCTTACTCAAGAACAGAATTGATAAGGGGTCAAAAAATGACCCGAGGAAGCATAGCAAAAAGCCGTTTGTTGGAAGAATAAGGTTTGAGGTGTGACTGATGTGCACTCAAGCACTCAGGGAATCCATATTTTAAGCACAACTGGTATGTTCTGAGGACAGCTATGGTTCACTAATACTGTATTCTCTGCATACCTAGAGGTGCTGAAGTACTAGAGAATTGTGTCAGTCACCATGCTATGTAATAAATTTTATCTGTTAAATGGGTTATAAAAGTCCTGATTTAAAAAAAAAAGTTATAAATTTGGTTTAGAAATGGAAACCCTCAATACTCAATAATATTGCAATATAGAGTAAGATGGCTAACCATGACTCTGTAGAGTATGGCTAAAAAAAATAAACTTTTGTTTTTCAAGTCTTCACCTTCACAAGCGGAGACAATAAACATTGTGGGAAGGCACACGGAGAGAGTTGTTTTCACTTACAGTGAGGCAAATTAATCCATTTATTGTGACCCTTGTCACTTCACTTCCCAAACCCAAGGATTAGTTGTAAAGTTCTTTGAGATCCCAGGAGGTAGCGTAAGGTAAGGTAGCCAAGTCCAAAGTACTACAATACTATAAAACTGCAGTGAGAATGAAGTTCAGCTTGACTATAATTTAAATCAAAAATAAGCACTGAGTGCCATTTTTGTGGCAAGATGATTTTGCCTTGGCTTTTGTACAGGGCTGATATTTACTTACAGTATATTTATTATAACAAAAAGACTATGCCTAAAGAATTAAAAGAATTTCAGGGTTTGTAATAAACCAAACCTCACTAATGACTCTGTAATTAATGTAATGTAATTCAGGAATCCAAAAGATCTAGAGATTTTAATAAACTGAAACACTTCACTGCATTTGATTTGGTTCAGGCATGTCCTGCATTTACTTTCTTACAAATTCTCTTTAGACTAGCAATTTACCTAAAACCA
The DNA here is from genome assembly GCA_013396775.1 of Cephalopterus ornatus. Lineage (NCBI taxonomy): Eukaryota > Metazoa > Chordata > Aves > Passeriformes > Cotingidae > Cephalopterus > Cephalopterus ornatus. The sequence goes on from VZRE01008287.1 coordinate 28,806, forward strand.
GCATAATTGAGCGTATTTGTATCCATACACATGGTAATGTGTCTCACTAGGTCAGCTGTATGGAACCCAGATTTTCTCGTTTCAGAAAAAAAAGGACAATAAATGAATTATTGCACTTCAGAACTCTCGAGCTTTTGTGCCATACTCATACATCTCGTAATATGACACCACAGTGCCCAAACACAAACCATGACAAAATTAATTTCTAGAGAGACAGATGTACTTCTGGCATGAGCTGACTTAGTTTCTGCAAGTACCTCCGTCAGTCCTAGCAGTATCAGCAATGCCAGTGACACTTAGATGGCTCAGTATGCAAAGCACTTTTAAAACAGGAATATCTGGCTTGGGAGGGGGAGGCAGAGGGAAACCCAAACAAAAAAAGCAACCAACCCCTGAAAAGTTGCGTTCCTTCTAACCGACCTCCGTTCTCATGCTTGCACTAAACATTTAGCCCCACAAAACAAGCTGTTAAAAACCTCTGTGTGCCATTGCCCAGTCTCGCTACAGTTGCCCTGGAGTGGAACTAAACAAACCACCATAAAGCACCAAGAACTCTAAATCACCGTGGACAACATCTTAAAGGCTCGTGTCCCATTCAGACTCCGCTGTGAGACCAGCAATACCAGCAGGACTGAAAAAAAAGAAGGAAATAACTTGCTACAGGATCCTATCTAAGCGCAGGACAAAAGGGAGCCTGATTTCTTCCCCTGCCAGTGCGACCATTTTAAATAGGAACAATAGTTGCAATAAAAATACTCAAGTTCTAGTGGTTTCTGGAAGATAGTGCTTTTACAACTTGGAAAATGCAGAGGTGGACACCAGCATGCCAGGTACTGATGTCTCCAAATAGCCCAGTGAGGATATACCTCTAAAGACAAGCCTCAGAGTGGCTACTTCACTTCAGAAAGATTGGAGAAAGCTTGATCAAAACCCACTGTTTTTTCTCGTGGATGGCATTTAAGCCATGCTTGCACATTTACCTGTTGTAAATTGTACTCTGATCATATTCTTTATTATTTCTTCAAGCAATTCCTATTTGACAAGGAAAAGTGTGGCATTGCATGGTACTCTGTACCTCTCAGTACCTCTCAGTGGAACTTGCAAAAAAGTTAGGATTGAAACTGCCACTGCCTATCCTTTTAATTTTTTTTTTCCCCTCATAAACTCAATATGTTTAATATTCCACTGGACTCCACCGGGGATTTATTACAAATTTTAGTATTTTTTAGTATTTTATCCATATGATTGGTTTGAGAGGGTTTTTTCAGAAGTTGTTTTCCAACTGAGCATTAAGTGCCCATTGTAGCACTAAGTCCCTCACGGTGTAACAGATGCCTTTGTGTTTTAATTATGTAAGTGCCATGAATATTCATGTATATTAGTCAAAAACAATTCAGCTACAGTAATACTACTCTGTGTTCCCTAGTCAACAAATAAGAAGTGCTCCCCTTGCCACACGCTTATCTCTCAGTTATTAATGTACAATAACAAATTCCAAGCTCTCAGCTGGGAACATTATATTGTAATTGCTTAGTAGGCTATTAGGGCATACCTGTCTGTCAGAATCAAAATGCAGAAAATAACACTGCTGTTGTCGGAAGAGAACAGTTGATTTCTTGTGCCATCTCGTGGAAAAGTTATTAACTGCAAGGCAATCTCAGACTATTTCACAAGGTTCTGTACAAGCAGAAATGTCTGGAACGTGGTTCAAGGCAGCTTTGCCTCCCACACAAAAACTCTGCTGCTTACAACGTAGTTAACCTCGTTTGTAAACACCTTATAGTCAAAAATCTTCGATTATTCAACCTAAAGTCAGTGGCTTTTCTTTCTGCATTATGTGTGAATTGTACATTATAAAGCTTTGATTTATTTTCTTTGCTGCAAATTATATTTAGATCTTCCTTCTATAATGTTCAGGTTTATACAGAAAGATAAGATGTTTCTTTAAAAATTCATTGCACAACAGAAGCTCTTATTTTCACCTGGAGTGCTGGTTGGAAGTTATTTTTTTCCCAGTACTTTTTTGAAAATCACAAACTGATTGTTCTAACAATCAATATCCACTGATTGCTTAATTAAACTTATTAAAATGCAAATTAAAATCCCAAACCAATGACAATAATTAAAGAAAGAACACATTGCCGAAATGATGAAAGATCAGATTTAACTTATTCCATTATCCAATATAATGTCAATTAAGTATAATTGGAAAATTAACAAGCACAAAAAAAGTCTGAAAAGAGATTTTTCCACAGAAACTTAGACAGGAATGAGTTACCTCACACAGAGCTCAGAAGAAGACTAATAAAGTGCTATTCTGCAGGGGGTTTAGGACACCTTTGTGTTCTAAGTCCACTTGCAGTTCATCAGAATTTGAAACAGTAGCTAAATCTTCCTTCTGCTCTCTCCCCTCCAGCCATATGATATTTCAGCTGTAAGAAACCTAAATGATTATCTAAATCTCGTATCTTTAATCTATAGCCACTTCCTAAACTACATTCACAGAAGAATATAGATGATAAGCTCCAGGAAACCCCAGTGAAAGTGTGGTGGAATAACAGTAATACTTGAAGATTTAACCATGCAGATTCTTTTAGCATTAATGTGAGTCAATAAAGTTAATCTCTACATTCCGTTTTGAAACTACATGCGAGGGTTTGAATTATTTCTCTTTATTTGTGGTTATCCCTTGATAATGCTTCAGCACATGAATACTACCAAACAAGATGACAGTGGAGCTCAGCAACATTTACTCACTGTAAAATAAGCTAGAATTGCCCGGGTGCAGCCTAATCCAGCAAACAGTTCAGGAACCGCTCCATCCCCCACTCAGAAGTAACAGGCCCTTTTGCCATATTTCTGCTTCTTTCTAGAGCAGATATTGCTCTCTTACAGTGCTGCATAATACTTCAATTGGTCAAGAATTCTCTACAGACAATGTCAAGACCAACAAATTGAGTGATTATTTAAACAAAAGCCACTTGATGTGGCAAGCTACCGTGATAACATACTGCTGCACCGACCTCCTCCAAATCATACCGTTTAAATTCCCCTGACCTATTAAATGTCTCTGGTGCTTTGTCACTGCTGCAATACCTTTGTGCTATAAAGCACACTGAACCTGTCAGAGGGACGTCAGTTCTTTTGGAGGAAAGCAGTTATTCTTTTGACTGTGTCAAGGTCTCATTACCTGAGGGTCAACCAAAGTACAAAGAAACACAGAAGCATCAACTGCAAAGCCACTGCTGTGAGTGGACTCAGACAAGAAACGAGGCGGAGTCCCAGCCCCTGTTACCCTGGTCTCATGCGTGTGGCACAGTAGGAGACTGTACACAGACTTAAGTTCCTAGCTGGATGCTATCACCACCTGTGTTGTGTGTCCTTGTTTCCAGAGGCTTTGCAATCTCAACAGCAAGTTAGCAAATAGCAAGGTGTTGAATTACCATCTATCCGTACAGTTCTAGTCCAAGTCCCACTAATCTGAGAGCTGCCATGAATCAGTTTTAGTCTGACACAAATATTTTTCTTCTTAATGTGGGATACAGCTTACATGCTGTTCTCCATACCACAAGCCTATGAAAAGATTTGCTTCAGTACCTTCTTTCATGTCACTACCAAAACTGTAGTAGGACCTGTTGTAGGTGGTTATTGTTGACTTTTTTTTAATAGGAGCAGAAGTGAAGTCATTTACAGTCACATAAAAATTAACGGGACTATAAAATTAAGTGCTGACAAAGTACAAAAGATCACGCTCTCCTCCTTTCAGAATCCTTTTGTAACAAGGATTTACATAAGCACGTTTGCCCATTTTTTTGCTGCTGCTCTATATCTGCTAAAAATAGCATTGTTTTCTGGTAAAAATCTGCCACTCAGTATTCAATTACTGTAGCATAAATTGCTGTCAAAATGTTATCCCTGGCATCTTCTCAAGTAACTTTCCTGCCTTGCCTCAGACCAGGTCCCCAGATCTGTACATGCTGAGCATTCCTAAGACACTCTTCTGCTTCAGCATCATTTCCTGACCCCACACCCATCCTCCGGACCGTGTGGACTCAGACAGCTCATGGATTGGGTGAGACAACTGGACATCTGCAGTTTCTTGTGTTGCCAGCCCTAAGCACACAAAAACACTGACCACTGAAAATTACAAGATTTGAACAAATGAAGCTGATTCAAAGGAACTTCCTTGTTTTTGAGACTTCTAAGTCCTGTTGAATCTTGTTTTTCAGGTTGTCTTGGAAGGATTAATTACTGATAGAGTTTCTTTTCTCAAGGTATGGGGTTTCAAAATTATGCCAGATATTATGTGTGAGACCTGATAAAGCTGTAGCTCCTGTAACTCATTAAAAATTAAAGCTAAGAACCCTTGCCATAGAGAAGTCAGTGAAGATTTCTGAGGTCAGCTCGAGTCATAAGGACAATTTGGTAACTGTGTTAATGGACCCATATTCAAAGAACTGAGGTACATAATCAGCACTAATAACAACTCTGTCAGACAAATTAGACGGTTAATAACATGTAAATGGACCTACAGTTTTCAGACTACGTCATTCATTAGTAATAGTTGTGCAACAGCGATGTCGTCAGAGGAAACGCACACGGATCTAAATGGAAATTGCCAAACTGTTTTGTTGATAAGGAAGAAAGGCAGGAGAGCTGGATCGTGCTCTCCCAGCTGTGTTGGCTCTGCAATGCTAACAGAGTGGAAAGTAGTTTGAATTTAATTTTACCCTTGGAAAACCTGCCAATTTTCCATATTCACACTTCGTGGTATAGATAACGCCTAACTCTTCTTTTCCATGCTCTTGCTTGCTGTCAGGCTTTTTTTTTTTTTCCTCAATTCAGTCCTGCACTGCTCCTTGACATGTTCAGTTTTATACATTAACATTTAACCTCTTTGTACATAAAGCAGTGGTGGTATGCAAAGTGTCGTCACTCTCCTCAGAGGGGACACGGAGGTGACCATAGTTTCTCCAGTCCTTCCAGAAGGAATCACAACTCACTTTGGCCCTTGGTGTGTGACTTGTGTGAATAAAGAAGAGGGTCTGATCATCTATGTCCCATGGAAATGACACTCCCCACAACGCCCTTGTCTGTAGCAGTCAAAATGGTGTCAGCTTCAAAGTTAAAGATTCTTGTTATTATAAGTCGGTGCAACGACAGGAGAGTAATGCATATTTATGGAGTGTTTTGGTGATCCTTTCTCACACAGTTACAAATTATTTCTTAGATGAGACCTTTTTATACTTGATGAATAGCAGATGATTGTCACTGCTTTACTGTTTAATTTTTAAATTAATTTGAAGTATAATTCTCCAACTATGAAGTGCTCTGAGACTACTACAAAATTAATCACATTAAATGAACTCTATTATAAATCATCATCCTTACATGACTCTCAAAAGTATGCACTGGAAGAAATTAATGCATCAAAGCAAGATTCTCAATGCTTCATTTAAACGGAAAATGCATTTCAAAATCAGTTAAAATGAGAAAACACTAGGTGAGTATTAAAACTGTGGAATTGTGTGGAACTCCTCTATCAGAGTTATTTAAAAAACAAGCTTATATTTAGTAAGAGCATACAAATTTTTAACACCTGTGAAATTTTACAGGCTAAATATCCAAGCTATTCAGCTGAGGCAGCCATGCAGAACATTTATAGTGATATAGGAAAGTACAAATTAAGAAAACATAACTTTTTTTTTTTTTTCCAAATAAAGTCTTAAATTGTTTCTAAACAAAGTACAGGGGGTTCGAACTCACATAGGAGGCTTCATGTGTTAAGCCTTTCTGCTGCACCTCAGCCATCTGGAGGTATTATCCCAGTGACCTACAATAAACTGTGGAGACCGCTGTTACGATTAGTTTAGGAACTTCCCTCTGCTTTACTCATCCATTTTTTTTAGCACCTGCTAATTTGGAAACCAACACAAATGAAATTTTAGACATCACTCACCTCTTCAGAATTATTGTAAAGAAACAGATACACAATACGTAGATTTAAACCTGTGATTGCAAATACAGTATTTTTTTGCATAGAACTTCAGAGTTTTATTAGTAAAAAGGTTTGCTAAGGTTAACCAAGTGGTCTGTAATCTACTGAACAAAGAGAAAAGAGAATGCAAAATAAAAATTATCTAGAGGCACATTAACTAAATTTAAACTTAATATGCAAGATAATTCTTCATATGCAAAACTTAATATACTTACTTTGGTAAGGTTTTAACAAAGAGTTTAAAATTTCCATCCAGATGTTTTTTGAAATTTCAGGGAACTCTTGAAATTAGTGGCAGACTTTCCATAAAAAAGCCAACAAGCTTCCTCAGTTGGATTGAACTCACTAACGTGTGCTCACTGTAAAAAGTTCTGGAGAAGAGTGGAGTTTCTTCTCCTGCATCCTTATTTTGCTACACATAAGCAGATATTTCATGGTCAACAACTGGGAACACAAAATACTAATGCATGGAGTCCAGACAGCATAGTCTTAAAAGGCTTGTTTTTCTTAGCTGGTTTAAGCTTACTTGATGAGGCAAAGGTCTACAAAGCAAGTATTTTACGACCCCAGACCAAAAAACCAAAAGGCAACTTTGCTGCCCCTGACCCTACACACCAGAAAAACAGGGAAAAAAAGCAGGAAAAATAAGTGTGGTAGATGGATTGCCTTTATTTTGCTCCAAAATAAACATCTACTTGCTTTTTAAAGGAGAGAGGGAGGAGGGAAGTAAAACACTGACTTAATGGAGCATAAAAAACCCCAAAGTTTGTTAAGTTCCTTTGTCCCTCCCTAGAGAATTACCTCATTTAAATGCAAGACCCAATCGTGGAAAATGGGGAAAATAAATGCTTTGTGCATGTAGGCATGAAAAATTCTTATACTTGCAGAAAACACTGATGAGTCCATATCTACTTATTTGGAAGATTGGTTTGGTATAATACACAATTATACATACTTTAATTAAAACCTCAGTTTGTGGAAGTTGACAAACACTGCACTTTTACTCTTTCTGACCATGATAATGCTGAACAGGAACAATTCTGTGCAATAGTGTCACCAAGGTCATGATGTGGTATTTAATTATTATGTTGGAAAAATGGAGCATCATACACTTACAGCTGATGCAAATGTAGTTCAGTAGCACGGAATTATGAGTGACCCTTTCTAAAACTAAAAAGGACACGAATATAAAGCAGGAGCAGTGTATTCCACCTATTTCCCAGTATTTCAGCAACAAGGCAGACCTAAACCAAGAGTTACAAGTGAATATGACACTGTTGTAAGTGTACTACAATTTATAAAAAATAAAAACTACAGACATAGGCATATGGCTACTGATTTCTCTGTCTATTCTTTTGGTTTATGTTTTACTTGCCTTCTGCACCAAAACTGCTTAATTGAATGGTCCTTTGTCACTAAAGAAAGTGTATCATAGAAAAATGAATTATTTAATTAAAGAGAAGTAAATGGTAAAAACAATGCCTTATAAGAAAGCCTACTGGAGGTACAAGGGAAACTGTAGAAGACACATCAAGTGTAATACATTACATGTGGATCACAAAATACATGCATAGCTGCAAATAAAATTAATGGGACTAGGAATAAAGGTGAACATATCCCAAAGTGCAAACCTGGAATAACAGAGCACTGTCACTGGTGTGAGAGACAAGGTGCAAAAGTGGAAGTTTGAAAGGCTGGTGTCGGGGTAAATAAAAATGACTGCCCAAGTAACTGTATTGCCCAAGTAAAGAGCTTCATTTTAAAGGAGATAAAATCGGCAGTAAACGATCAACTCAATTACCTACTTTTCCATAAGGTTGTCATACAATTGTCAACACAAGATGTTTTGTTACATAACAAAGGATTCCAAATAAACTCATAGTTGCAGTGCCATCATGGGTAACACATCTTAATACTCTGCTGTTGGCAATGCTATGCTCATACAACACTTTAACCAAATCAATAAAAACCTTTGAGAAAGTGTGAAATGAAGCATATGGGCAAGTCTGTCTCACTATCACAACTCTCTGGGATATTCCAAAAAGCATCTGTCTCATTCAGTGCCCTTCATTTTATTAAATCCTGGAGGTTTCAAGTGGCTTTTTTTTTTTTTTTAAGATTGTGAATTTAATTGACAACATATAAATATTGATTTTTTTTTTTTTTTTGACAGCAGTGACTAGTTTCAGGATTACTGATAAAAGACTTCTGCTTCTGAGAAAAATGCATGAACTCTGGCCTGTTAAAAAATTTTTTGAGGGCCTGCTGGTAAATCAAGACATGCTGATGCACAATCATATTAGTTGTTTCATCCCATTATGGCACACAGTACAGCGGAAGTTTATCAGTTCTCAATTATATGGAAGCACACATGCCAACCTAATTTCAAAGGTACAACTGTGAAATATCTCATGATCTCTCTCTCCTATCCCATCTCACAAAAAGGCCTGGCATGTTTCTCAGAAGTCTTTCTGTGATTTACGGTTTCTATAATCAAATTTTCTGCATTGCTTCTACAGTTACTTAACAAAATCTGCCTTCTGCAGACAAATAGCAACATTCAAAACATCTCTGTATCTCCATGAAAAACAGTTTCAGTGAAACTTTTTTCTGGTTGCCGCAGCTGCATCTTCGTGTTTCAGAAGTAGTTACTTAGAGACACCCACACTCCATTTGATAGGCAAAATGCTCATCCTCTCCACCTAAAAAATCACAGGTTGAAGCTACATTTATGGTTGAAATACATCTTGAAATACACCACATCCTCTAGCTCTCAATTTTGAAGTTTGTGTTCAGCTTCAGTGGTAATAGCCCCAAGAACTGATTTTGTGCCTTACGTTATCATACACTTACAGATCTGGGCTTATATGGAAAAGAAAAGCAAAGAATAAACGTCAAACACAAAAAGGAATCCCCTTCTTTCATATTCTTTTACTCAAAAACAAGACCTACACGTGGGTTTGGTGGTGCAGCAAGGTTAACTCTTTCAAGAGTCTGCTGTCACATCTCATAGCCTTATTTTATTTTGGATATGCCAAACTTTTTCCTATTTAGCATAAACTGAAAATCCTACTTCTGTTACTTAACAAGACTTCTATACAACCTGGACACCTGCAGGCCTGAAATGAAAGGTGTTTTAACAATTGTGGGCCCTTTGAGAAGATGTATTTTGTAGTACTGCTTTTCAGATCCCACCTGTTTGTTTTTCTTTTATAATGCCAAGTGAAAGCCAAGACAAAGAAGAGGCCAGTATCAGAGACCAATACCAAAACCAGTTCTACACTGAGGTTTTTTTATTTGATTTTCACTGCCAGCTTGAAATTTAATTACAATAAAGGAAAGCGGCCTGGTTTCTCTCTACTGTTTTATTATGGGGAAGTCAGCTTTCAAAAGTGAAAGATTGACCAGGAATGCCAAACCTCGTGACAGTCAAGATTCACTCTAAAGAACTGGTGATACAGCATCTCTCTCTGAGTTCAACAAAACCGGAACAGTTATGACAGGAGCTTATCAGGTCGGTTCACCACTGCTTCTCTCTCGCTTTGTCAAATGCAAGTGGGATCTCCTTGCAGGGATGGGACCAGAGCATAAGCAAAATAATGTAGTAAGAAAGAAAATTATCCTCGAGGCCGGTTCCTAAACGCGCTGTGTGAACTTGTATCTTCTTTCTGCAGAAAAACTACACTGGAAAGACACGCTGTGATATATAAAAGGCCAAGTTAATCACTTACAATTTTCTTCACTTATAAAAATTTAAAATGCCAGGTGAAATGTCAATGCACTGCTCAAAACACAAGAAATTCTTTGCCAGTAGCTCACCGGATTCCATTCATGAAACCTACTGCTCAATCCCTCATCCTTGAACCTTTTCCAGGGACATTGCTTTATTTTCATATACATTTTAAAAAACATCCCTTTGAAAAAAATGTTGAAAATGCGCCCTTTGCCAAAACAGAATTGTATTTGACTGGGTTATGTGAGAAAGAGATTCAGTTTGTTTAACACAGTTTCAAAAACAGTAGAAAATATTGGCCAGTTTTGCAAGTATGTAACCATTCAATAGTCTTCTCAGCCCTGTTAAGGTACAAGGGTATTAACATGCATGTGTGTATGGAAGGAATCTAAATAAATAAGAATTTGAAGTATGTGCAATTTATTTCTAGGTCAAGTTTAAAATTACCTTGGCTTTAGTGAAATTTCAGAGAAAAAATACTGAAGAATCAGGTCTAGCATTTCCTTAGAACAATGCAAACTGGAGCCTTTATTAGGAAGCTATCACACCTTAATTATTTTATTACATTGCAAGGTTTAGCAGAAACATATAGTCTTGACTTGGAAGCCAGTGCTCACAGCAAAACCACTCAGGGAGAAACACTGGGTGAAAATGCGCACACAAGGACACACACTGATAAGTCTTGGAAAGCTGCAAGTCAAAGCAAAGAACCTAGATAAATGTGGAAATTATGTTATCAAAGTGCCACAATAAGCACTAGCATAACAACCTTGGGTATTAAACCCATGAAAAAATCGTGTAAATTGATTTATATAAAGAATTCACCAATGCACCTAACAGCTTCTGGGACTCCAGAAAACATCTTCTCCCCTCACTGTGACATGTCTCCCTTCTTTCAGGAGCCAGCCAGAAGAAGTGCTGGAGCAGCAGCAGGAGAGGGTTTGCAGGGCTGTGCCTCTGTCCTGGAAAGAGGAAGCACTAACAACCCTGCCTGAAACTTGCTGGCAGAGCAGGTCCCTGACAGGATGAAGACGAGTGCCTTCTTATTGTGGGAGCTTTTTCTGGAGAGGGCCAGGTGAAACCATCACAAGCCTTCAAGACAGGCGCTGTATCCCCACTCTCCAGGACACCTCGCTGTGGTCCTGGGCAGCTGTTAGGTGTCCACCACCACTTTCCCTAGAGCCACATGGAGCTGCCACAGAAGCCTCGTGGAGCTCAGTGCCGTGGGACAGACCCCAGGTATCAGCCCCTTGGAAAAAAGGAATTGGTACTCAGGTGGGATGTAGCCCCTGTCTCACCCCCAGGTTCCCTGACCCTTAGACTCCCACTGTGATGTTGTCTGCTTTCAATAAATGCTGCCACAGGGCATAAAAAAATCTCTGTCCATTGCTCAGGCACACTCTGTCAGATCTGCACCTAGGACTGGATGTGGACCTCTTCCGAAGAGGCAAGGTTCCAACTCCCCATCTCCCTTCCTCCAAAAAACCCTCATATGTTAGCACACTTTAAAATGCATGAATAAGGTATCTGTATTAACTTCCCACTTAGTAAAATCAGATTATTGCAAATATGTACACAGATTTCCAAGCAAAGCCACCAAAAAAAAAGAAAAAAAATAATAATAATAGAGGTTTTCATTAATGTTATTTTGGCAAATTTTTTTCCCAACGGCATAGGCCAGCGAACAAAATGATTTACATGAAAATACAGTATGTACCATGAATATTTTTTGGTATGCACTGAACAAATTAAGGTGATATAATGTCACACTGCCTCACTGAAGAAAAAAAAATAAATAGATATATAGAAAAATCACAGACTTTTAAGTTGTTCAGAAAATAATACTCCCTTCATTGTCTGAAATAGAAGCTTATAAAGAAAAAAAAAAGGTTTTTAAGCCAGGCTTTGATATCAATGTTGATTACAACTTGGGGAGTGTTTATTTTAAAGAGAACAAGATGAAAATTTCTTATGGTCTTAATCTTTTGAAGCTGAAAAGTTTTACCCAGTTGCTTCAGTGGGCTTTGGTTTCAGGCCTCAAAAACATTTGTTACTATAAGATGTACCTACTCATTTCAGACCAGTGTCCCCCTAGAAGTGCTGCCTCTGCACACAGTGTGTCTACAGTCAGGCAGTTTGCACCAAGCTCAGGAGTCCCCACAGCCTGTTAATGCAGAGATCTCCTGGGGAGCAGAAGATGCCTCTCTGTAACACCTTTTTGCCATACCTTGCAGGAGGCCTCACCTACGACCTTGCCTGCAGTACAGACTTCCTCATATCCCAAGTGTTTCCCTTCACAACACCTGCAGAAGCATCCACAGTTTTGCTGTTTACAGGAGAAACAACAACAGAAACCTAAATAACTTACATGGGGTCCTACACGGTGCCAAGCAACAGATGTGGGCATTCAGTCCAGAACTAACCCCATTCCTTGAACAAACTTAGTTAGGAAAAATACTCAGCTTAATTAGGTCCGCAGTTTTGAGCCTAGTTAAGGCAGTTTAGAATACTACTGCCTTCAGCAGCTTAGCACCAGCTAAAGCATTAGGCTCCTGCCCAACAAGGGATCCCAGTCCCCTGCTCTCCTCCAGCACAAGTCAGTGGCTTAGCACCAGCAACCACAGGGTCAGCCAAAATGATCGGCCTGAGGCTGAGGCAGGTGATGAGTACTCGCACTGCTCCCTGCCATGGCTTTTGCAGGGTGTCCTAGAGCAGGAGGAGGCCTGAGCTCAGAGCATCCCGTTTGTTTCAGAGGTGAGTTCTGCCGTGGTTTGGTTGGATTTGTTCCTTTTAAAGTGGGGTAGTTCGCTTGACAAAAGTAGCAGACACCAACAGCAGAGGACTGTTACAGCAAATACCTGGATAAGAGAACAGATAAAGAAATTACAGAAATGTTCACTAGTTATAAGCAAAGACATTGCAAAATGTTGATGAACAACCAGCACTTACATTTTATAGGATGAAAAAGCACAGGCCACAGCAAAGTCCGGAGTTAACATCTGCTGAAAATGAAAGATCTTTCATTTGGGAATGTTTGAGTCTGCAAGGTAGTGGACAACAGAATTCTCGCTCCTTCACTGTCTTTTCAACATGTGAAGAATGAGTTCATTCCCAAACATACCTATTTATAAATATATAAACCATGTCTTTTACTCTGCCTTTACACAACAGTATTTCAGGCAGAGGAAATGTATTAGTGAATGCTGTGGTTGTCCTCTGAGAAATATCTAACAGAGGACAAGGGCGAGGAATATTTACAGGAACAAGGAACAGAGGAAGCAAAGATAAAATGAAATAAGTTCCCTTCATAAAGAAACAAATTCTTTATTTCCAATTCTCTTAGTGTTAGCAGTGTGTAATTTGAAATGCTTCCTCAGTAATTTGTTTCAAAATTATCACTTAACTGAGCTGGGAACAGAAGGATTCACTGAGGAGACATGTGTTTGGTGTGGACAAGAAACAACGGGAAAAAAATGTAACATCTCTTCCTTGATAAGAAAAGCACATGACCATTGGTTCTTTTACAAGATGCTTCTCCCAATACTTCAGGTTAATTCTCATATATATATTTAATTTAAATCTAATATGAAAGTAATTAAATGGAAACCCACATCAAGTTATGAAAAAGCATTCAAAGGATTAACAACGGAGCAAGACAAAGATCTTTATCATAACTCTAAAACCTCAGACTACATTTGAGAATAATCAGCCTCAGCTGAAATCGTACTACATCTAAATTAAATTAATGCACCTGAAACGTTTCTGGTTTTAAATTACTTAGAGGCAGTCGCTATATGGTAAATTACTTCTTTAGTTAGCTGCCTATTTTCCTACCCACCATCCCATCTGTTAATTACAATGTAATTTGCTGTTATGGAAGGAATTCCTTTTGGTTGTTATTGTTGGTGTATGTTAAATAGCTACCTCTAAAGCAGAGTAAGAATTAGAGTTGGACATATTGATAAGATTTTTAAAACTGATTGTTATGAATCAAAACTACAGCAGTTCCCAATATCTCCAGTGACTACTTTATTAGTTTGAAAAGAAATTTGCAAGAAGTCTTTGTGGAGGGTGGCTCCCACAAAAAAAAATCTTCTTCAGTAACAGATACAAAATATGAAGCAACAAAAGCACTTTCTGTAAATCCCCATGATGATTATTTATTACTTCGTATATGGAATAAATTTTCAATTAAATGAATATGCTAGTTTTAATTTGATTTCCCTCCCCTAATTCCACCGCTTTTAGAGTTAACAAAAGAACTTACTGTACAGATGGATTATTTTCAGTTTTAGACAGAGGTTTTAAAAAGGACAGTTAAACCATCAGGTACACTGTAATTGAGATAAAATAAAGTTCCTCTTTCAGATCAATAGAAATGAGAAGTAGCTACATTGGATTCTGTGTTCCCTCAGTATCATATTATTTTAAATTCCGACTCTCCTGGAGATTTACAGCCCTGCGAACCCCATACTATTTCCAGCTCCTGCCATAACCTCAGTTACATTACTTCCCCCTGCTTGTGCAATCTTGCAGTGTTCAGCTAAGATTTAGAACAATACTTTTTTCATTTTAAGCAACTGGATGGGGCCTGGGTCAGGGAGTGCACCAAGACCATCAGCATGGGTGTCATAGTGAAAGCAGGAGCCCAACTGTGACAGTGAAAACCCCCTCGGCAAGTTTTACGTGGGGCAGTGCTCCATGGGGGCCGCTAGGAGATTCCTCATGCAAGGCTCATCCTGTGAGTCTTCTGTCACAGCCCCGAGTACTGTGGCCAACTGGAAGCAGTGCCAGAAAAGGATCTCGCTTCACACCAGGACAAACTGGATGCGGATTCAGAGCTGCAAAAGATCTCACGCAGCCCTGGAACAACAGCACATCACAGAAGGCAAGGGGGAAAACATCCCCTAATGAACTTCAGTGTGCATTGCCCATTGTGGTTCATGTCTGTAAGCACCTGACCCCAAACACAGAGATACTGCCTTATATTCCAGCATACTTTTTCTTCCAAAACCAGGCCTGTGTGCACACATACATACACAGGCCTCTACCCGGGGTCTCAAAGCAAGCCAGGCAGCCCAATCTTGTGCAGTGGAAACCCAGTGTTAGGAGCCAGAGAGAAGCAGTGGTTGCAGAGTCCAGACACTACAACTTTTCAGAACCAAAGACAGCACAAGACGGGAATAGTAGGTGCAAAATGTTGGCAGTGGTGCTCGTGCAGATGCCCACCTGAAGCGCAGGGGAGGTGTTTGCATGATGTCACGGCTCCGACCCTGGCAGCTCAGGAAAGTGCACCCGCATCAGCAGAGCGGGAAAACCCCTCTCCAGTGTCATGTGTATTACCAAGGCTGACCTTGAAAATCTTATACCACTCCTCTACCACCACTTTGAGAGCGCATCCACATTATAGTCGGGATGGGAAAGACAGTACAGGAGCCTGACCTGTTTTTTTCAACTGTGGCAAATTTATGAGGCTTAAGGAAAAGAATTAGGGGTTTCCCAAAGTGGACTCAAAGCACACAAAGTCATAATGCACTTTGACCATCAGAAATGGGCTGAACTTCAGACAGTTCTGTACAGAAGCTTCCACTGACTGCCACTTAGTCATTTATTACATCTTCTCTCACTGACAAATCCGTGCTGTGACTGGACCAGTTGCTCTCAGCTTACTTTGTAGTAAGTTAGCAAAGGGCTAAAGGAAGACAAAGTAGTTGATTAATCAAGTACATTTATCTGAGAACATTAAACCTAGGAGAAATAAAGAACTTCATGTAAATAAGTTTCGCCTTTTTTTTTTTTTTAATTTATCCTTTATTTAGTAAAAGCACCCAAAGCTGCATTATATTAACACAAGTAATAAAGCTTTCGTATTTTATTCCTACCAGTGCATTTCCAAGTCCAGGTGAAATGCTGGAAATAAGTAATGCTGCCATACCATGAACACCGGGTGTAGATCACAATGATATACAACTTACAAGTGAATACCAACCTAATAAAATAAAAGGTTTTAGTTTAGGTGTGAAACATGTAACCTAAGGAATTTTGGCCGTTTCTATTTCCACAAAGTACCATAACAAAACAGCGGCTGCAGGATAACATACTTAATCATACTTTTTGCATCACTTTATGGAATATCCATGTTGGACGTACAACTTACAGCTATAGTGTGTGTTGGCTACAATGTTAAAATGAGAATGTGTATTGCTTGCATTTGTACAGAAAGGGTCATGAAATGTATGGACCTGTCTGCATGTTTAAACAAAATGAAACAGCAATACCATAAAACTTCATCACGTGTGAATACTGTAAATGGTTAAGTTACAAAGTCATTCATTAAAAAACCCAAATATTTCAATGACAAACCGTATATAAAATGCGGTAAAACATAAATTACATTTAAAGGTCTGTACATGATTCATCCTGCAAATAGAAGCACAAAAACAGCACCTTGTTACAGTATTGCTTATTTTGGTCTTCTAAAGTTCAAAGATCATTTTTACCAAAAAGGCAGGAAAAAAACATGGTTTCACATGCAATCCAGCAGTAATTGCGGTAAATCAAGTAAGTCCATAACCCCGCAAAAAACCCAAGACTTTCACAACGTAGAAACATACATGTGGAGCCATTTTCTGTACTTGATAACCAATATGCAATTAAAGTTGGATTTATTAAGTTAGTGCACACCTATAATATCCCCTACAATATCCCCATTTTTGGTTAACAGTGTATTAAGGCTGTTTGCTGCTGAAAATACACAGCAGAGAAGGAATACTTTTATCCACAATTGCAGTCAGATGATCTCACTTGGAAGCTTCTGTCACAGTCATTCACTGGAAGTGATGAAAGAAATCCATCCTCTCTCCTCTCACGTTTTTCCACAAGATGTTGTGGATGCTCTAAGGTTATGTGAGTTCAAAATCATTTGGTTAAATTCATGGTACAAAATTCCATCAAGGGCTATCAAGCAAAAAAAAAAAAAAAACCCAACAAAAATCCACTTCTGGCTTGGGAAGTCACTAAGCCACAAATTGCTGGAGGCTGGGAAAGTACCCTGGGGAAATTCTCCAAGGGAAATTGCCCCTGCAGTTTATCCCTGGGCAGACATTATCGATGGCCTTTCAAGACATGCTACTGGGCTGGACAGACCTGTGGCCTTACTCAGCACAGTCAGTTTCATGTTCCTTTTCCCTATTTTTGCTGTTATTGTAACACAAAACATGGATCACTACTCTCAACATTTTTTCCTCAGACTCAAAAAGCGAACAACAATCCCATGTCCATTATTACATCAAAGAGATAAATACTACAAACTAAGCTGTCCATCACAGCCAGGGCACTTCTTTATGCTTAGAGCAATTCTGCAACAATAGTTGGATTCCTTTTTGTGTTCCTGGTTTAAGCATAATTCACTAACATTACACTCACATATCATGATATACACGATGTGCAGTGCTACTCTGCAATATGTTGCACAGCAACAGTACATATCTGAAAAGCAGCTTCTCTCAAGAACTGTAGGACAGTAAAAAAGACTAAACCCAGCAGTTCTATACCATCGTATTTGCAAAATCCAGTGGTGGCAATAAACCTAGTATATCATTATTGCTGCACTCCACATTGGTGTTGCTTTTTTAGTTTCGTTTCTTTTAGTTAGATCAAAATCACTCTACTAAGCCTAAGGATCTACCGTCTCCATGCATGGAAGGGGTGTGGGGTTCTCACTGACGAGGCCAAAATTCCTTAGGCTTCTGACTGAATTTCTGCTTCGTCCATCTGAAGTGTGTCATTATCACCCAGCAATTCTGTTTCAGGCACAGAGCTCTCTTCCTCCTCCTCTTCCTGGACGGGATTCTGGGCAATGTCTTCCGTTCCATTGTGTGTGTCATCCGTGCCTTCTGACAGCAGAGCAGCCCTGTCGGCCACCGAGGCGTTGGAAGGGGCCGTTGTCACGTAGCCTGTGCTGGTGGATCCGCTCCCGCTGTGGTGGGAGCCTGGTTTGGGAATGATCTGGGGAGGCATCTGCTGAGGAGCCATTTGCATTGGTATTTGGACAGGATAAAAATTTGGCAAGTAAGCACCATAGGCGGGCATTGGCTGGTAACCATTGACTGGAATGTAGAGCTGCGGAGGTGGGACCATAGGTCTCATCTGGCCTTTCATTTGTATGAACTGCGGTTGAGGGAAGGCTGGAGTTTTCTGCTTTGGTCCAATGTATCTAGCATTGCTGACATTGCTAACGGGGCTTGTGCTGAGAGAACTTGTTTGCGTGGTGTTGCTTGCCCCAGAAGTTTGCGCTGAGCTGTTGTAATTTGAAAGATTTCCCCATGTTCTTAGTCTGTTATGTATATCCTTAAATCTTGGTCTTCTGTTAGGAAATTCATTCCAACACTCCAACATCAAAGTGTATATCCACGTGGGGCAGTCATCGGGACATGGCAAAATCTGTCGGTTCCTGATCATCTCAATGACATCCTGGTTAGAATAACCACAGTAAGGCTGCAGGCCATAGCTGAAAACTTCCCACAACACAACTCCATATGACCATATATCTGAATCAATAGAAAACTTGCCATACATAATAGCCTCAGGGGACATCCACCGGATAGGAAGAAGGGAATTTCCCATCAGTTTGTAGTAATCAGCAGCATAAACTTCCCTGAAAAGGCCTAAATCAGATATTTTCACATTCAGTTTATCGAACACCAGTATATTTCTAGTGGCCAAGTCCTTGTGGACAACATGGTGGCTTGAGAGATACTCCATTCCTGCAGCAATCTGAGTGACAATGTGGAAAAAGTCTGCTGGTTCCAGAGTGGATTTTACTGTCTTGTCATCATCGGTGCTGCCAACATCTGAATGAGGAGACCTCATCACTAAGAACTCATGGAGGTCACTGTGGGAACAATAACTAAATATCATACTTATAGGTTGTTCCTTTGTCACTATTCCCAGCAAACAAACTATGTTTGGGTGCTGTAATCGTGATCTCATCATTGCCTCATGTTTAAATTCTTCCCGAAGAGCCAGTTCTGCTTTATCTTTAAGCGTCTTGATGGCAACAGCTTGTGTCTGTTCACCTGGTGCTGTACCAAAGAGATGCCCCTTGTAGACTTTGCCAAACCTCTCCTCTCCTAGTTCCTCCATGAAACGCACAGTGGACAGGTTAATTTCTTTCAGCTTAGCCTGAAATGAAGTAAAGACAGTCAGTAAAATATCATAATGTTTCCTAAACTACCAGAATTAGTTATTAAAGAAAATCTCCCAGTGGTTAGATGTCCAAATGCAAGATAAATTGGGCCAAACTGACTTTTCAGTTTTTTTGTATATTCACATCAGTATATTGATTTTACAGTTAACCTTGAAGTGAGTTATAATATTATCAGAAGTGTAAATTGAATTGTGCTGCAAGATAATGAGTATAATTATTTTTACAAAGGAGTGGCCATATTTCCTGCAAGCTAAATGAATAACGGGTTCAGAGTAAATCTGGCAAATGATGACATCTATTAGCTGCAGCTGTACTTGCCCTGCAGAGCAGCCCAGAGCTGCTGTGGAGGTCTGTCAGAAATGTACTGTCCGAGGAGGTGGAAGCCTCGGAGCAAACTGAAACATCCGTTCCAGGAGAAGAAGGAACAAGACCTGTCTCTTTCAGTTCTGCACTAGCAGATCCGCCCTTTCCCCTCTGTTGCACTACAGGAATGGCCCCTGCCCATGGGCAGCAGTGTACAGTACCCTTGCTGAGAAACCTTATGTCAGCCCTGATGAAGAGGGGGGTGGAACTGAAACAGAAGGAAGAAGGAATTTCTCCCTGGTACTTGAAGGAAAAGGTTGCAAACAGAAGAGTGAGAAACCCCCAGAGCTTCCCTCCCACAGGTGGGAGGGAAAGAAAGGGAGTTTGTGATGGTGTTGTAATGGATCCATCCTGACCAGCATGGGATAGAAGAGTCCCTGACAGAGCAAGGTGTGGATGGCACAGCTTCACACACACAGCACTGCAGCGTGAGGGAGTAGGACAGGCTGGAAAGAGGCTTTAACAGGTGATTTGGGAACAACCTCTGATTTTAGTGGCAAACAGACTGTGGACTGGGCCAGAAAATTTCCAGCACAGTCCTGCTCAGCCATTAAACATACACTTCACACAAAAAAATCAATCCAATTTGTTACAATTGGTAATATTCATCAAACATTCTACAGTTTCCTGAAGAGATGCTGTCAATTGTTCCAAAGTGAGCATTGTTTTTTAGAGCTTGTGTTTTGTAAATGCTGCGATTAAAAATTAAACATAAGCTCTGAACAGGATTTCAGCACAGAGATCAGTTTGTTGGCCCAGAAAATCCTGTGCAGGAGCTGACACCTGCAGACAGGAGTTCAAAGACATCACCATCCTTCGTGATACTCAGCCTTAAAAGCCTTGCACCCCATCTCAGCTCTTCACTCAATTATGGATCAGAACACCAGCTGTCTTGAGCTGATGGGCTAGACAAAAAACCCCACTGTGCACCATGCCTTAAACAAGCAAACTGGCCACGCCACTATCAGCAGCAAAAATGAGCTGCAGGCTGACGAGTGGATCCAGACATAACAACATTTCCAGTCACTGCGACAACAGGCAGAACAGTGATTGACAGGTAAGGGCAAATGCCATAAAACACTTTGTACTGAAAGCTGTTACACAAGGCCGGGACTTCCAGATACAGCTAGCAAGGATTGTTCCTCCCTGAAATAGATGGCCTGCGTAGCATGAAAATTAGGTCCCTTGCAACACGGCTCAGTTTGAGCAGACAACCTGAGACGCTGAAAATCGTAACACTTCGGAAATATGCGGGCCTGAGCAAATTCTGTAAGAAATACCTGTTTGTGTTGATTGATGAGTGGCATTTCCATGTCCTGGCTGGGAGATGCCATCAGCTGGCGGCGCTGTGGTGTAGCAGCAGATGCCTTCTGCTTGTTTCTGCACATACAGACCAGGAAGAAAAGGCAGGCTATCACCAGAGGAATGGCTATGCTGGGAACAAGGATGTAGAGGATTCCCATTTTGCTGTTGTCATGTGGACCTGTCGAGCACAGAAAGGCTCATTGCTTACAATAGGTATTTTTAAGACATTCAATAGTTAAGCAAATTATTATGATTATTAATACTATATTTTAAACAAAATGCAAACCATACCTTGAAAACAGAAGTCACACTATCCTCTCCCCCTTCTCCGTAACTACTCCTTAATTATTTCAAAGAAGCTGGAATGCATATAGCAACCAGCAGTATGAAGATAAAATAGGAGACCCACACTTAATGTGTTGACTGTAACAGTATTTGGTTAATTTCACCTTTTTTTTGAGGCTTCCAGGTGTGGAAACTACAGAATATAGACCAGAGCATCGTTGCATTATTTTGTTCAGGGTATTAAAAACAAGCAGTCTTCATGACGCTATATAAAGCAATGAACTCAGTGTGATGAACTCCAGCACAACATTGCAGTCTGGCCCACTCTCACAGCTTCAGCCATTTTATCTCCACTTGGTCCATTCTCTACTTCCACTGATACTACTTCTGCCCAGAACAAAACAAATCTCACTTCTCATTAGCAGAGATATAATTTGCTCTGTACTTAATAAAATTAAAGCGCTTTTATGTTAAGAGTGAGACAGAAGTGAAAGCGACATCAATTCACTTAGTAAGACTGTTCTTTAAACTTCCTAAAATGCTTTTTCTCTTAATATTTAGAGACTCTAGGAAAGCACAGAGATGTCCAAAACATTTGCTGGAACTGCCTGGGATGTTTTCTGTAACCTGCGGTTTTGCTATTTGTGGCAACTGCTTTAACCACAACCACATCCCAGTGTTATCTTTACACCATGTTACATGCAGTGTAGAAATTTATTATAAATGTCAAATCATGTTACTGTGAAAAAGTGAAGTAACTAAGAAATTCCATAT
Source organism: Cephalopterus ornatus (assembly GCA_013396775.1). NCBI lineage: Eukaryota > Metazoa > Chordata > Aves > Passeriformes > Cotingidae > Cephalopterus > Cephalopterus ornatus. Next base: position 50,472 of record VZRE01008287.1, read on the forward strand.
TAGCCCTGAGCAGTTTTAAAGAACCAGGCAATCCACTTTTATGGCTTCCATGACCTTTTGCTGCAGGAAACATGCTTTTCTTCCTAATGAAGCACAGTAATAAGTCACTCTGTCATGCCCTAAGACTTTTAATGTGTGAAGTCTGTATCAATACAGGGAACTGAGTGGAACAGTATTAAGCTGTGAAAGCCGTGCTTTTTATTTTTGCAACCAGTTGTGCAGTACAGAGCCAGCAGCAGCTAACGCAGGACTTTTCTGATAAGATCATCTGTTTTATGCCATCTCTGCTTCTGCACTTCAAATGGTTTCTTTCCAGCCAGGCATGGTGCTATATCTCCCTCTACAGGATCTGAAAATCCTTGCTGCCTGCAAGATGTCACACAGAACAAAAGCAATACAGCCCTGAGTAGCATGAGTAAATCAAACACATACAGGTGGTTTATGTGCCTAATCTGGCATTTGACAAGTCAAAATACAAACTGCAGCATTATCATTCATTATTATCTCAGGCTAAGCCTCCAATATGTAATCAAAAAGTGCCACATTATCTCAGTTACAAGCTCTGATCTCCAGAAAACATTAAAACCTACAACAGAAAACAAAGCTGCTTCAAGTTAAGCATTTAAAAGCATAACCCCCTTAAGCGAACTGTACTTGTAATAACCAGGAGCATTCAAAATTACACAGGATTCAGAACCGTAGTAGGGGAAAAAAGAAAGAGAATACATACTACAAGAAGGTATGTCACACAGTTCCATGCGTACGTTTTTATTCTTTGTGAAACACCAGGGACCATCCATCTGACCTCCAGGATTTCGACAATACGCATGTCCTCCACCTAGCTCCGGAAACTGTGCGCTGGTCAGATCGTGGTTGTGGGGACTCTGTGAGTCCCAGAGCTGGCAAGTGTGGCCAGACTTAGTAATGCTGACGGTCCCTCTGTAGTCTGCTCCAGAACCATTGTAGCACTGATGATCTGCAAACACACAGGTTTTGGCAAAACGTTTCAAAAACCCAAACAGTCAAGAGATAACAAGACCAAAACCGTTGAGGTCCATTGACCATGTATGCAAAAAAGTACTTAAAATTGGGTATTAAATGCAGGATTTAAATGAAAGGCGTTTGTTTTGAAATTTCAGTTCTGTACACTTTTCCACCCCGCTACTTCTGGATTCTGTCTTGGAGTGTCTCAGCTCTATGGCTACACACACGAGTATTTCCAATTTTAAATGCAAGTTGAGACTAAGAAATACGTATGGACCTTTAGCTACAGAACACAATAAATTCAACAGAATTAGAAATATGAGTTCCACTTCAGGAAAAGTCCTCAGATGCCTACAGTGTAAAATTCCTGCCACTTTTATTTCTCATAATCTTCCCATCTTCTTCACAATGCTCACTTCCTACAGAAATTAGTGTTGTGTTTTCTAATGCCTCTTGCCTAATTTTCCTTATTTCCTTCTTTAGGAAGAAAAGGATTCAGGCTTTTCTTCTCTCTAGATGCATCATTTTCATATCTGCTGACCACATATCTTCATTCCTTTTTTTGCTGTTATCCTCTCTTCATAGTTTTTAAATGCTTGTCTTCTACATGAATCATCTGAACTGAATCATGCATTTTCCTGCATGTTTGCAACATTACCTTCTCCATTTTCCTGATCTCTCCAGGCCTCAGGAATGCAGCTCTTTCAAACCCACCGTGTATTCAAGTTGCAGCTGTTCTAGAAGCAGCAGCACCACTGACTCTGAGGATCATGGACAACTTTTTCCAGAGTTTTTACTGGTTTTGTTTTCATTCCTTTTGCTTGATACCTCTTCCCTGGCTGATTTGTCTCTGTCATGGTTTTTTCCATTACTTCTGCTTCTCAGCTACACTACATTATTAACTTACAAGCACAAAGCTAGTCTTCCACGGGCACCATTATGCCATGACTCCTGCTCCTAACTGTGGACTCAGACAATGGATATTTGGAATAATCTCATCACACTTTGAACTTTAGACAATGTTGGTCTCTTGGAAATTTCTTGTTGAATACTGTAGGGGCCTAGTTGCTAAGAAACAGAGCAGCCAGAAAAATTGTCCACGCATAATTAGTGACAACAGAGCAGCCTTTCTAATCTTGGATGTAAATATAAATTCAAATAGAAGCAAGATGAATGTTTTAACTCATTCTGTGTGGGTAAATAAAGACAATTACACCCCACATGCAATTTATAGGATTAGTATTTTTATGGATTTCCATATAGAAAGAACATTGTTTCATTTCTTAACAGATCTTCCAGTGACGCTTCAATGGACTATTTGAGGTTTATCGGTAGGCAAACTGAGCTCACAGATGCATGGGGTGGCTCACACAAACAGGCAAGGACTGAGCTATAGGTGGAGGCAACACGCTGCTGCCCCTTGCAAATCTGTATCAAATTGGCTGTTCGAACACAGAGTTTTATAGCCCAGGGTGGTTGACATAATCATTTTTGGTACTAAGCAGCATCCTTTGGGCTTCCTTGCTGCCCTAGCTATACCTTACAACAGTGCAAGATTATGGTCAGTATTAACAAGATAAAAAGCAGTACTGTCCAGTACAGCCGTACTTTCTCTACAAAAAAGAATGGCTGATAAAATAGTCTCCCAGACTCAACCCAAGGAACCAGCAAACTCTATTTTTTTCCCAGGGATAAAACACCAAGACTTACATCGGCTGAGTCTCTCCACAGGGATCCCAATTCTTATGCAGTTGGCAGCTTCCAAGGTGTCAGGTCGTGGGAGGTCCTCACACTTGGGCAACTGTAGCTGCATCAAGATGAGGGGATTTGACCTAGCAATGTTGTACTCCTGCCTACAGAGATCATTCTCCAGAACTTCACACTCATCCCGGCACAGTTCCCGTGGCTTAGGGGTCCGAGAGCGCTCGTCACACAGGGGAAACACAAAGTGACAGAAGGATGGGATGGCGAACTGTGAGCACTGATCGGACAAGTGCGTGGAAGTGCCAATCATGGTAAATGCAGCTGCAAAGGAACGAAAGCACTGCTTAAGTACTGATTCACAAAAAAACCCCATTTTCGCCTTTAACAACTTTCATCTTTTCTTGAGGGTCTGAAAGCCCACTGCACAACAGGTAAACGAGGCCATTTCCACTGCGGAGGAGAGCTGACAACCGCAGAAAGCAAACCCAGCATCCCTCTGACTCCAGTTCTTAGGAAGTTACCCATGTGACTACCACTATTGGCCTTGGCTAATTGTAATTTGAAAGGATAAAGAGCAAAGGCAAGATACACCTGCCAGGATACTGACATGTTGCAAAGTTCCTAATTAGGTAAAAGCTGAACAAGGATCACCTAACTTCTTCCTCTTGTAAACATTTTGGTCAATAAACAAAGTGTTTTTCAAGTCTTGTCAGGCAAAAGGAAGTGTGACATTGGTATTTGGGGAGACATTGTTATTAACAGACATGAGAAGCCTAACAGGCAGCAGTTTGGGGAAAATTAATTTAATCAGTCTCAGCATGCTCATCACATTAAGATGAATGCCATAATGAATTAGGAATGTAATTCTCCCCTTCAGCCCTCAGCACCTACATGCTAAAATTTATCTCAAAGTTTTCTTGCATATTGCAAAGAAAAGACAAACGTGTGTGCATCATGTACCTGGTGCTGAGTCAAGCTTTAAATGTAGGAACATCTATTTCCCCAGTTGAGCACCATTTGTGAGTGAGGTTTGCTAGACTGCATGTTGCACCAATTCAGATTGCAAAAAGACAGGAAATGTCATTCAGCAGTCTATTTACAACCTACAAATAAACTCTCTCCCTCTTGTCCCACTCTCTCCTTTCAGCCTTTCAATTTCCTTCTCACACATGCCATCACAGAGTCTCCTGTCTCTTCCTAAACAGCAAACATGCAGCAAGCAGCCCCAAATCCAGCCTTTCATACTGTTTACTATAATTTGTTTATTATAATTCAGAAATATTAACACAGGAATATAACCTTTTTTCAGTCATGTAGGGAATACTGCATGCAAGCACAGCATTAGGCCTCAAAAGGTATTTGTGACACACACTTGCCCCACGGACTAACAGGGAAAAAATAAAACTGGAAGACTGAAGAAGTCACTGTTGGCTATTTGAACTTCCACACCAGGTTTTGTAAAGGCATCTCATTACAGAACTTTGATCAACAAAGGGTATGTATTTCACACACCAGGGCAGCAGGGAACACGAAATCCAGAATGAAAATTCCCCACAGATGTAACCTTGCTAAATGTTCCTGGCATTGGGCAGTAGGTGTCACCACTTCCCATGCACACTGGAGCACAAACACTTCCATCAAAAACTGTGTTTAGGAGGTATGGGCAAAACTATAAGCAAAATCTCAACAGCAGTTATTCAGTACATTTTTTTTTTCCTTTACCTAACAAGTTACTGCAATTTCAAAAATATACTCTCATTTGGGTAGAGAACACCCAGTCTTGCAATACTTCCTTTACATATAAAAGATCAGTCGTAAGAACCAATTATGTTATGAAATCCTCAGGATCATTTTTCGTAAGGCATTTTGTATGACCTTCAGATGTAGATAGCTTGAAAATGCTGCATTATTAACAGATTAATATTACTGCCTTGCTAGGCACTGGACAGCTCTACATGGTGGCTGACAGCATGTTTCTCAAAAAGAACAACCCCTTCAGAAATTCTCCTCAACTCCACAACAGTGAGTTCCAGCCCCCAGCCTCCAAAACTGAACTAGTAATAATTATAATTGGTGGTAATAGGGAACCAGGAGCCTGGTCATCAATGCCCACATTACGTATTTCAGAAACAATACAACATGATCAATAAGCATTTTCTGGATGATATCAGAGTTTTTTGGTTGTTGGATTTGTTTAGGTTAGGTTTGCTGGGGTTTGTTTGTTTTTTGGTTTTTTTTTTTTTTTTGGAAAAGGACATTATCAACTTAATTCCAGAGTTACAGATTTAATCATTTCAGATAATTGAACATTTTCACACTGCTGAAAAACATCCAAACAGAGCAGAGATTATGTCATTGGGAAAAAATGGTATCAATAGTATGTATTAATTGATGACATAATGGTTAAAGAGGCTGGAATGACAACAGAGTACAGGAGAAAGGAGGGAGGGGAACGAGTTGTAATAGCATAAGGAAAGCTCAGCACCTGGCCTTTGCCAGTCCCAAAATCCAATCACCATGTCAAGAACAGAAAAAATAATTCACCTGGATTTCTGGCTTGCCAGAGCCTTTAAGGCAATACCTTTCAGGTAATTTCTTTAAGGAGTTAGAGCTGACAAGTGAAGTTAAATTCTTTTTGGCAACTAGTTATGCTAAAGTTGCAGCGTCAACTAGTGAGCCATATCTGGCCAGATGCAATAAGCTCCTGCTAAACTGAGTTAATTTGCTATATATTATGATAAACAGTGTGCGGTATTCCATGGATTCATTTGCTTCCTCTGCTTGTGTACATCAGAATCACAGCCGCTAAGGTCAGCTAACTGAGATCCAGTGAAGAAAACCCATGTTGATGTATAGCCCATTAAAAGTCATTAAGATTTTGGATGCACATGTGTGTTTCTGTACAAAAAATATGTTCAGAGAAAGATTACCCACAGGCAGAGCACAGGAAGGTCAACTCTTGTTTTATATAAATCAGTGCGAAATACAGATTCTGCCAGAATTATGCAATAAGGAAGGAAGCTTAACAGAATTTTTTAAGAAGATAAAAAATCAGTACTTTTTCACTTCATCACAAATTAATGAAAATAAAAAAAAAAAATCTGATTTTGAATCCATCACGCAAAAATTTCCAGTATAAACTAGAAGCTGTCGAAAAGTCAATGGTCTGACATTTTATTTCATGACATGGAAGAAGCTTTTACACATTTCTTTTACATGTTACAGGAGACACTCATTTTCCTCGCTCCAAATTTTGCTAGCTGCACAAGCCGGAAACAGGCTCACCTCCTCTAAACCTTAATATACGGATGCCTTAGTCATTGACTGACAAAACTGGAGGGATGATGGCGCTATTTATACCTGAACTGGATACTCTCATTAACGTGGTTTTTTCACTGCTAAAGAGATGTGCAAGCTTACCAGTAATTCGGTTTTCAATTTCCCCTTGCATCTGGAGGGAGTCCACATAAATGGTTCTGTTTCCAATGATTCGTGCACATGCAATTCCCCTGTAGGGTTGACAGAACCCATCTTCATGGTAATCTTCCCTGCAAAAGACATGTTAGTATTATATATGCAAGTGTCTAACTGCCCCCAATGTATTTTTACAAAATATATTCTTATAAAAGTAGAAAAACTCAAAATGCTGTAAATCTGAAATTGTTCCATTCCCCAGGTGCAGCTTTTTCCTCCAATTCTCTTAACACTTAAATACCTTAAAGTATTAATGAGGGACCCTGTAAATGACTCATTACAGAAAGAAGTAAAACAAAACTTGAGATTAATTTAAAAATCATATACTACTAATAATGAGATTTGACACATGAATCTATTAAAAAGCCTTTAGACTGAGACAGCAACATAGATCTTATTATATGTCCCTATGCAATTTTGGCATCCAGCTGTACCCTGTAAAATTAGGCAGTTTGTTCTCTTCTCCCACTTCTTTCTCCCATTCTTCATTTCCTGTAGTTGATAGCGGAAGAGATCTTGCCAAGTTTGAATTAAAACATGGAATAATTTTGAACTTTGAATTAGGTAAAGAGAATTAAAAGTAACCGAGGTTATAACCTCTTTTCTCTGTAATGGGAGTCAGTGCCAAATTTCTCTTTCAGCATATATTTTAATACAATTTTCAATTCAATGAGGCTTTGGGCCTTTCACTCCCTTATATCAACACAAATATTTTGGCACAATAGCCCTAGCCTAAAGGCTCAGTGGTTCAATACTTCATCCCCAAAGCCCTTGTAAATAATAAAGAGCTGATCTGCAGATCATAAGTGTCAAGAGCACTGAAAAGGGGCTTCAGAGAGAGCACTCCCAGAGTCAATTTCCAGTATACCCTGTACTTCCTTTGGCATGGTACAGCCTCTGTGCTAGGATTCACTAGCCTGATGGATTCACATTGTGTCATTTACCGCATGATGGACAAAAAATAGGTATAAAACGTAATCTAGAAAACCATGACTCTAAAGTAGGGCATCTAAAAACATAATTAACTTTTGTAACTGAACTGTTCCCAAGTTTGAGATACCTCTCCAATACCAGCAGTTTCTGAAGTATGACTTTAATACTCCTCTGCTTTTGGTACTTTATTACCTTTGGATATCAACACCTATTTTGGCCACCCATGTTTCCACTCCTCTCACAAATACCTTCACCCTCCCTTAGGGTGCTACATGAGGAAGACAAAACTGTCAGTGACTACATGTAAAATCCTGTAAGTTCAGCTGGGCCAAATCAACACAGCAACCTGCTGCCAGACAAGAGGTGTCCACGGTGAGCACATCACCCAACACCCACATGTGCCCAGTGCAGCCCGTCGTTTCCAATACGTAAGACCTTGCTCTGTCTTACAAAACTCTTCCATTTTCCCTCTGCTGAGTCCCCCCTGATAAAGCTCATCTCCTCAGGGAAGTGTTACCAATATTTCTCAAAGCGTAAACTCTTTGGCAGGGGAAGGTTGAGCAGTATTGTCTGTACAGTGTAGCCAAAAGGTGGAACCACTGATCACCACTTCAGCTGCATCTTTCCCTTTACTACCAAGAAAGACAGTGATTTAAAAGGACTGTATTCATCACATAAACTGCTAGATAAACCATGGTGATATTAAGTGCATCAGGCAGTTGTGCAGACCTGGCCTTTACTTCCTATCAGAGCACGATTGTTAAACATTCATAAAGCAACATTTTGTCTACAAAAAAGTTGTGTTTCTACAAAGATATGCAAGTTTTTGATTATGGTGGATGAAGTAGAGTCTTAGGATCAACTACTCTCTGCAGTGACATTCCTTCATTCTTAAAACAAAATCTGTAATTTTGCAACAGTTGCATCATTCCAGAAGTGACAAATATTGAAATATCAAAACATTCTGTCTGTGTCTGTTTTATGATCCTTGACACCTCAGTAGGAAGTCAGCAATTCCCATAAGGATCTGAATGAATATGAAACCTCCATCTGACCTCCTTTCCAAAAGTAAATTCATATCCTTATCCTGCAGAACAAAGTCTGCAATGAAAGACTGCAAATTCAGTAATGTCTTACTGAAACTGTATCTCACACTTCAGCTCTCAGTTCAGGGTTCTCTTGCCAGCATCAAGGGGGGAAAAAAAAAAAAAAAAAAAAAAAAGCACTCAAAACAGCATAGGTTTGGTGACAAAAGCAGTGTGATCTCTTACTTAGTTTATTTATTTCTGTCAGGAACTTCTAAACACAGATTAGATACTATAAATACACACATATGTTCCCCTCTCCCATGTTATAGTTAACTGCTGATTAAATTAAACTGGATATGACCATTACCATGGACACAAGCAAAAGTAAACAGTAACCTGATGTCAGTTGCTCTGACAAAAGCTGTGTTGTTATTCTACGTGCATCTTCCTCAGGTAAGGAAGCTCAGTGAACGCCGTTTGACTGGTACTACTACCGAGAGGACAAAATTACATTAGTCTTCCTAATAAAATACTTGATTTCAACAAAGCTGCAGAAGCAACAGCACTAAGAGTCTCCTTATAGATTACTCTGCTCTTCAGCTACATGTACACTTGGCACACAGCAACAGAAAGCAACTGGGGGGAATCTGATAAAACAGCGCAGCAGCAGCATCACGCTCAGTTCAAACAGGAGCCTTTGGAACCATGTGCAGCTTTGATTCACGCTCCAAAACATATGCCAGCAATTCAGTTGCTGATCAGAGCAATAATTAAAAGCTGCTGAAAATAGGCAGAAATACTGACTCTTCAATTTCCTGCTGCTTGAGCTATAAAATCTGCTCTGATCAAGAACCCTGGCAAAAGCAGAAATTTGACTCCACAAAAGGAATCCAGAAGAGCTCAATTCGTTTTACTTGCAGAAATCTTACAAGCTAACCACCACAGGTACTTTTTTACCTTTGTTCTTTAATTTCTGAATGTTTCAAGGCAGCACTACCTTTTTTACATTGTGATTTTCTTCCATTTTTATAGGTTTTTGGATTTGTTTTTATGAAAATAGAGTCAGGCTCATGCTAAGTGTTGATCTTTTTTTTACATCTTTGCTGGAAGGTGATCTCAAAGGCAGTGCACCTGGAAACTGAATTTTCTCAGCACTCAATTAGAAAGGAGGGAAGATATATACTTTTACTGAAGGAACTCTCCTCTCAATTTACTTGTCATATGTTTGACCAGAGTTCAGATTTAAAAATAAAATTGTAAAGAATCTGACTTAACAGACCTCTCTATTCCTAAAACCCCAACTTACATTGCTTAGGATGACTGCCATTAGTTTTCCAGGCCCACAAGGTGATCTTCTGCCAGCACAATAAAGTTAAGAACTAGCCTTTCTAGAGTAAAACTAAAGCAGAGGAATCTTCTATCTCTGTCACACAAAAGTAAAACTTAAACACTGATGCTGCTTTTATGTACAACATGGAATTTGATCAGGTTTACCAGGTCTGGGAACATCTTGAAGAATCAAGTACTGATAAGCATTTGCAGGCTCCTTATCACACATGCACTGCAACACCTGATTAAATACAGCCTGCCTTCAGGTTTGTGGGCCGAAGAAGTCTGTATGAAATGGAGAATTAACCAAACAAAGAGTGTAGAAGAAAGATGCAGGTTCAGTGGTATGGTGCCACTCCTCCCACTGACAGGGATCATAACTTCCAGGGACATCTGGCTCTGTAAAGCAGGAACTGGAAGACCCAGGTGCCTCTGAATAGGAATAAAAGCACAAACGAATAGATGGAGGTCATGCAACACTTCCATAAGGTAGACATCTGCTCTAGAGGTATATAAAGAGATTTCTAGGGGTCACAGAAAAAAAACATAGTGAACATCACCACCCTTCTATTAAGCATTACTCTAATTTCACATGTGACACAGAAAGAACACTGAGTAAAATACTACAAAAGAAAATATCTAGGAAACAAAGAGGCTTTCATCATGGAAAGCTTGAAATGCTGAAAGAACACATCTGGGCAGAATACAGTATATGTTATCTGTGTTACACCACCTTTTGTTTGCAACTGTCACAGCTGAACAGACCAGAGGGCATATGAAAAAAAGTTTCCCAGAAAAACAAAGGCAACCATGGAAACTCTTCCAATACTAAAATCACCTTGTGAAACACCCAAGTCTGATGAGAGTTTTCAGCATGTATTTAGTGCCCCTAGAAACACAGTAAGTGCAAACCTTGCGGTTTTGCAGAAGAGTAGAGAAAACAGGTGAAGACCTAACAATTTCTAGCAAGGGTTCACAAGGGGAATTCTGAAAGCAGAACTGAGAGGTATCCACATCTTCATTTGCTAGTGAGACACCTTTGTTCTGATTGCACACTACAAGCTTTACTTACAAAGGCAGCAGAAACTTCTAAGTTAAATCTGTTTTCCTGAAAACCGAAGAGACACAACACTGCATCAGCCTTAAAAAGAAACTCAGAAATCCTCCAGAAAACTCAGAATAAGTTTTTTGATTGAATACGTTGGGGGGGAAAAAAAAAATCTCCTTTAATAATACCCTACCAACCTACTCTAACAGTTATATGGAAGGACAGATCCTCAGCCTATACTTTACCAAAGCAAACAACACTAAACCAATTCATAGAATATAACAGGATATTCCAGAGCTTAGCTTTTAAAAGGTAGTAGAAACTTTATTACAGCAGTTTCCCACAAGCAAGTTAACAGCAATTAAAATTTCCAATAAATTTTCCCAAAATAAATAACAAACCAAAACTTTTAACCCTCTTTCCTGCTGTCCAGAGATTAAATAGTTTTAATTAAGAACTGTTAAATACTGAGAATATTAGGACTCCCCCTCATATTTCATTACAATTGGAATGGCAAAGCAGGACAATCGCACAGAAAACCACAATTAGACTGTGATAGATGAGAGACAGGAAAAATGATTTATGTCATCCTATTTGCTGTGGGTAGAGAAATACAACATTTGGTATACAGTCACTCATCTTGGGGAAAACTCTCAGGATTTTTGATAGTTACAACTTGAAAACTGATGTCAGAAGCTTTGTGAAGAGATTACTTATGACTGAGAGTAATATCAGAGGGAAAAGGGCAGGCATCATTTTTCACATTATTAGTTTATTTAGCCCAGTGTGCAGCTACTTCACAAACACAAAGCACACAAGTTAAATGACCTGCAATACAAAAAGAATAACGGAGTAAATGGTTTATGTTTAATCAAAGAGAGGAAAATCACTCTGACTTGTGGGAAGGGCATTAAAAAGAGCTGCAGCAAAAAAAATCAGGAGTTTCATTTTTTTATTATACATATGCATTCATGGTATGTTTATACTGAATCCCAAAATCAGGACCTGTTATAACGTTGCACTACAGCTGTTGTAATTTGTTACCCTCACTCTTGACATGTATCATATCATCGTGCAGGGCACCAAACTCTATTAAAGAGGATAACTCTTCAATGGATAAAATGAGTTCACGTCTCCTGATATTCCCAATGAAACAGGTCAGCGACAAGATCTGAGAGAAGAGAAACATGCTACTTTTTCATGTGTTGTATCACATCTACGAAGTTCACTTCTTGTCAAAAAACATAGTAACTACATATTAATGTTACTGTAGAAAAACACTTGTTACTTTTTGGTCAGGTTTGTCTTCAGAGAAAATATCAAATAAAACACTCAATTCCTTGTTTCAACATGAAGTAAAATTCGTCAGGAGGGTTGTCTCTTAAAGTAATAGTCACAATGGGCTATAAAATTGCTGTTTCTCATAGGCCTCCCATTGTGCCCAGAACGTCAACAGAAGTTTTACTGCTGACATTCAGGGCAACAGGATTGGGGCATAAATAATTGATGGAGGAAAAGAATGGAATATTTTAAAATAAGCATGGCTTGACCTTTTACTGTCCACTGAAGAGCTGGGCTAATGCCAGCGGCTTCTAACGTCATCCATAATTTCTGCCCATACAGGCCAGAAATTCAGTAACTCACACGAATAGGCTGGAGATTTTAGCATAGTTTCCAAAACCCAGGTGTACAGGAATACCTCAGAAAAATCCCAACCCCCACCAACCATAAATCACCAAAAATCCACACACGCACACCTGTGCCCTGCCTGCTGAAAAGCCAAGAAGTGAAAGGGTGCAGCTTGGCCCTGCCTGCAGGGAGACGACCCTGCACCCACATCACGCGAGACAGGCACAGGCTTCCAGCCCTACCTGTACCCACTCTCTGAACAAACACTTCTGGCCATAGGTTTCTACAAATAACCCACCTTTTCCGGCACTTAAAATCATTGTTTGCACATCTTCACCTGTGTCTAAAGATCAGTAGTGCTCCTGGGACATCAGGAAATACACATCGATGTAGTTAACACCTCAAAGAGAGACTCAGAGTAGTACAATACAAGAGGGGTATAGAACTTCTCTGATACACTAAGGGAGTGTAAAAAATACTATCAGAAAAGAAGGCATTTAGTTTTAAAAAAGCAAAAAAAAACCCTAACAGGCAGGGGGATTTGTATAAATAGTCATAGCTCAGTTGAAATCAATGGGCCTGTGACAATTTACACTCACCACGGATATGGCCCGTGACTTTTGCTACCAGATGCTCATTGAGTGTAGCAACAGACCCGAAAAGCAAGATACAAACACGCAACTTGGATGAATATTTCTTGCTTTTTATCGGAAAGGCAGTACATCACAGAATCCTTAAAAAAAAAAAAAAATCACTGAAAGTTGCACTTACTGAACAGAGCAATTGTGTTGCATTTGATTGGAATATTTATCTACTAGCTACTCAAAAAAGTACACTGTGAACTGAAACTCCAGATTCAATGTTTAAGATCAGTAAAAAAAAAAAAACCCAGCTGATCTTTATTTTACTGGTTCTATTAAATGATGAATTTGTTCATATTAATCATCAGACATGAGGAAGCATTTTAAGCTAGTTAATAGAGCAAATAATTGTAATGTCATTAGTAAAAACAGCTACAAATTGACTTAAGTGTTTGTGGCAAGCTAAAGAAAAGTATCTCGTTTGTCAAATGGAACCTGAAGCTTTACAACAACCTAATTTTTGGACTATTGAAATTATTTCCACAAAGGATTATAAAATCACTATTTTTAAATACAAAACTCAGACTCCAAAGCCTGTCTCTAAAACATAGTCCAAATAACGCTTTAAACATATATTCTGATGTTACTGCGAAAGGAGGATTCTTTTAATACAAAGTATTTAAAAAGTATTTAAACACAAAAAAGGGAGAGAACATCAATAGGGTTTAACCATATACCTTCACTGAATCATGACCCAAATTTTACTCCTCAGTAGGCACTGCCCTAGATGGTGTCAAAGAAGCAAAACTAAACATTTCAATGTCCTGAACTTCTGCACAAAACAGAGGATTGTTACTAGATGTATAACCAGCCACAATCCTCTGGTTACCACATGCAGCTTCAAACAGATTATCTTATATTCTGCCAACAACATTCTAACTTCTGCCTACAAACTCTATGCCTCAGTTTACTCGAAGGGCATTTTTGTAAAACCTCCCTCTGCTTTTATAGGTGTCAGCATGTTGGGATGAAACCTTGAAATCAGATGAGTCAGCTGGCAATCCAAGGAAGGCTGCAGGTCTGTTTTGCTGAGTGTCAGATATTTTTAACAGAAGCATCTCTGTTGCAACCGTAGTTACTGAAAAACTGAGGAAAAAAGCCTTCAGAAAAATAATCTCAACATATGGGAACATGAACCTTGCCATGCAGCATTCCAGCTTCTCGCTCACCAAAGAAACCATTATGAGTCCCCCTCTCCACCCACTTTTTTTTTTTTTTTTTT